>VDFB02302010.1:0-17204 GCA_007258455.2 Sequoia sempervirens | reverse complement strand
ATGGGTAGTGGAGAATCTTATTTCCTATGCTGAGGTTTGTCAATAAACCTCCCTCTCCCCTATATAGCATGTATAGGGATAGATGTATGTAAAGATCAACATATAAATGTAAATAAAACTCTTAATATAATTACCCAAAAAAAATAGTGGTAACTCATCATTATGAGGCCATCTATGTGAGTTTCCAATCATATGGGATAAAAAAATGGACCAACAACAGATATGTGCATAAGGTGATCAAATAACCTTGCACTCTATCTCATCCCATATAAAATGGGAACATATTGTGAACTATTTCTAATGAAACCCACCTACCAATGGATGATTGTTTCTCATGGCCAGTAACACTCATAGAAAGCGAAACTACTCAATTCTAATATTATCAAAGGGACTATACGATAAAATGATGTTGATCATACATGTATTTTCATCTTGGATAGTGACCAACATATCTATGTTTGACATTTTTGTGGTATTATGTATAGTTTGGCCGAGACAATGCAACGCATTACCTAACATCTAATTGGTGTCAAAATACATGTTAATTCTATGAGTGTGAGCATCAAACTAGGACCAATGAGAGGGTAAAAGCAAGAAGTTGGGTCCATGAAGAGGGGAAGTTTTAGCCAAGAAATATTGTCGAAAGGAACAAGTACCTGTTTTGAAAACAATGAGTGCCTATTTAGGAATGGGATCCTAAGCCTAAATTCAAATGGGAACCTATTCCACTTCGGGTACCCATTTCGAAAAGGTATTTACTTTTAAAAAAATCCACAATTGGTTCATTTTCACCTACAACTTCTGCAACCAAAGATAGCAAGCTGAGAAAAATGGGTACCCACTTTGTGCCACCAAATTGTGCCTACCACCTCCTCCCTTTGGCATACTTGATCTTAGAGACCTCCAATTTAGTATTTGTGTTTGTTTTTTGTTTATATTTTATTTTTTTTGTTTGTAATTATGGTTTAAAATTTAATTATATAATGTAACATTTAGGGTTTATAATTTCATGATTTATATTTTTTTATTTTAATTTTTTGTAATCAAGATGAATTCTATAGTTTGTAAATTCCATTTGTAAATATTTTCATCAAAATAATGGATACATATATTAAACTAAAACCTAGAACCTAGACCTAAAAACTAAAGTTGTAAACCCTAAACCCTAAACCCTAATGGATTCATGTCTACCATTATAAATGAATGATCACTAAGAAAATGAATGGTCACTAGTATAAGAAAAACTAATCCCTTCTATGGAATTAAATCACCACTACCACTTGAAACCTCTTGGTTGGCATAATACTCCCAAAACCTTGCATAGATTCTAAAAACAAGTAGCTATGATATCACATTTCATTTAATCACTTATTGTATAACCCTAGTGTACATTAAACATGGATTTTCTATGCTAACTCTTCACAACTCTCTCCTAATAATTTTCCTCTACTTTAAATGTTTAAAAAGTTCTAGTATATATACATTTTAAGAATGATAAAATAATTAGAAGAAATATAAGGTGTAAATGATAAATATAATACCAAATAACAAATTTTATATGCTAGAGAAGTATGCCTAATTTAATTGATTTCACATACATATGTAGTTAGTGTTTAAAAAAATGTTTTACCTTTCATAGTGAATAAGGAAATGATAATAGTATGTAAATTTAAATTCTATGATGTAATTTTAGTGAGAAAGGATTGAGGAGTGGAAAATATAATAGATTTTATGAGAATAGGAAGAAGTGTAAGAGTAGGTATTAGGAGAATATCCATGATTGATTATACAAAAATATGGTTTTAAGGGAATAGGTTGAGTAATACTATTTTCATTAGGCCAATGTATTTTTATTTATATCTATAGTGTGCTAATATCTTGAACCCTTTGCCATATAATATTTCAATTTTATGAGAAGAGAAAGGGGGATCTATAGTACTACAAGCAACTAAACTAATGTCATGATAAATTATGTGTTTTTATGTGAAGAAGACGATAGGAGATTAGGGAAAATATGATTATTAAATGAATGAAAATATTTATGGGAAGAGGAGGAAGATGAAGGAGGCCTTTAGAGGAGTGTTTTTAATTATGTTGAGAATAATACAATACATGAATTTTGAAATATATTCCATCTACCTGATATAAATTGATATAGGAGTGATTGAACTTGAATGAAGATAACTTGACGTCCAAGCAATTAGTAGGTGTGGAAGATGGTAGATAAATTGTTGATGAAAGGGTACTTAAATTATAAGAGGGCATGCAGGGGTATGACTATTAGAAGGTAAACCATGAGTATGGGGGTCCATGTGTAAAATATAAGTATAAAGACCTGAGATTTACCTTTATCAAAATAATGAGGGGTAAATTCTAAAGAAAATTCAACATCCTTAATAAATAGATTATATAGTGAAGATGATAGTTGAGAAGATGAAGAGGAATCAATTGTAGGTTGAGGAGTGCATGTAGTGGATGTAGTAGGTATGACACACAAGTGAAAAAGATTGTGTTTTATTTGAGGATGATTATACGTAGAAAAATTCTTTGAAGAAGTATTAGGAGGCAATTTAGGTGAGACTTTATAGATGAAATTTTAGTAAACAAATGAAATATGTGTGACTAGGGAAATATAATTTTACACTCAACAAATTGAAAATTTTGAAAAAGGGCCTCATTTATAATATATAATATAAATTTTAAACATCTATGAAGGGTGGAGTGATCTACACACATTCATACAGCCATAGTCATCCAAGGACAATATCATAAGTGAGTTTACAAGGCGTGATAGAAATTTTTTTGTTGAGAGTGATACAGTCCCTATTGTGATAGGTAATGTAATATTTTGTAAGGCTTGTTGTATGATGCCTTTAAGAAAAGAAAATTTCTATAATAGTTCCAAAAGAGATATTTTAGCTTGTGTGGATTGTAGTTTCTCTATAAGATCATATTCTTTAGGGTTATTAGCAAAAATATGGGATGAAGGAGGAAGATTAATAATATTAGAGGGAAGGGAAGTTGGGATTGATATGTTTTTATTATTTCATTGAGTTTCATGGGTATGACTAATTATATAATAATGTATGTTAGGGGAGGATAATTTTTTATTTAAAGTGGGAGAAGATGGAGGAAAACCAAGTATACTATAAGTTTTGGCATGGGAATGGCTTGGACAATAAATTTAGGAGGAGGATAACTTGTGGTATAATTATGGGTTGTATGGGAGATATATAAAGATTATGTATATTGGATTAGATGGGTCTCTAAATTTTCCATTGGGTCCTTTAAGAACACATGTATATTGGCATGTGTTTGGTTATAAGAAGAGAGAAGGGGAGAGTAGCTAATGGGAATTACATTATGAATTGGGGTTCATGTTTTGGATATATGTGTAGGTTTATTGATAAATGTACTTAATATCTCATAAAAGGAATTAAACAACTTTCCTATGAATGAAAATAATTATGTTATCATGTAAAGGATGAGGAATAGAAGAAATATCATAATATGATACAGTCATAACATTCACATGCTCATGGAAGCCATATGTGCTTTATAATCTCCTTTTTTAGAATTTATATAGAGAATATCATAGAATTGAAAAATCAAGAAAACACATTCTACATAAGAAAACATTACTAGTGAAAACCCTTCAAATGAGTTTAAAATTCCAAGAAGGGTATGCTACTTGCATCTCATTAGTATACTATAAATTATTCTCCATTTTTATCCTTTATTGTAAATTATTTATTAAGTTACAAATATAAGATTCCAATATAGTTTGGAAGAACTTATTTCTCTAAAGTAATGCGTAACTATATATGACCCCATCTCCAATAAAATGGGTGTAATACTTGTGAACAAAAAATATACACATTAAATCCAAGATATCTTTAAAATATCTAGAAAACATGTTAATTGAATTATACTTTCTCAACCTACTATATTGAGGCACATCCACCTTATTTCTATACATCATGTAAGTGAAATGTTCCCTTCTTTTTGTTAGTTCTTCTACATCATCATCAAATATAGGAAATAGGGATAATAAGTATGTACCTGATGATGATCATCATGTATATATCCCTCCCAAAATAAATATTTATTATGATGAAATTCATTATTAATATATGATGTTTTTTATTAGAGTTAAACAGGTTTTGAAGGGGCCCCGAAATCCTTTATAAAAAAGAATAGTTGAAGCAAAAGATAATTACATAATGAAAATAGCAAGGTGGCTTTAGAATAGTGGTTTACACTTTATAAGAGGAAGGAAATTTCACATTTTTTCCTTTCACCATATTGAATGGGTTCGGTCAAACCCAATGGTTCGACCAAACCAGTTCTTTGGTTCAGTCAAACCATTGGGTTCAGCCGAACCCATGGTTCGACCGAACCAATTCTTTGGTTGGGTCGAACCATTGGGTTTGGCCGAACCCATGGTTCGACCGAACCGAATAAAACCTAAATAAAAAAAATATTTAAATAGGTTCGGTTGAACATGGGTTTGATCGAACCCCCTTAATATGACAAAAATAGAAAATTGTTTCATTTAAACCTGTCACTTTTACTTTGTTCTTTTACCAGTCACTATCCCTAGTGCGTGTGGTGAACAAAGACCGTGATGGCGACCAAACAAGGTTTTTCTTTCCGGCGAAAGCAAATTTCCGTTCGTCTCTTCAAAGTTCATCATTCTAGTTTGCATATCAAGCACTATTGAGCACTAGGTATTTAAAATTTGATTTTTTTAGAGTTCAAAATGCATCTATTTGATTAATTTCAAAACCCTAAATGCAATTTTTTTAAAATTTGTTGAATTTAAATTTCATTTGTTTGAAAGTTTTTAAAGCATTTTCAATATAGTATTTTGCTTCCCCATTTTGCATATATTTTTTTCTTGTTAAACACCTTTCAAGAGAAAAATGAATATCAAAACTATCAACTATCTGTTAGGGGATGAGAGGTCTATAATTCAAAACTACACCCCTTGAACTTCTTTATGTTGATTGGATTTTTCAATGCATCTACAACATTATTTCAAGTATCAGAATGCTCCAACATCACCTCCCCATCATCTACCATTTCGTAGTGGACACCTTAACTATCATCCAACTAATAACACAACAAATAAACTAAACACATATTTACTAGACAAACCAAGTTGCATTTTTATTTGCAAAAGTTTAGCCATTAACTTGAGCCTAGACTAGACTTAGCTTCAAACATATCAAGGATATAGATCCAAATGTTATTCTTTTCATTTTGTTTCTTTGGCACACACATTTATATATCCAAATTTAAATATGGTCCCAAGTTGAAATACTTCCAATTAGTTATTTCTCAACAATTTGAGCATGAAATATTAAAATTTTAGACCTACAGTGTTATATAAAAGAAAATTTTCTAATTCATTTAGATATCGATCCATATGTATCATAGATCAACATATGATTTGATCATTAGAGTATTACATCAACTTTTAAGATTACAAGGATAAAATACCTAGGCACTTGCATTTATATTTGGCATGTATTTTAACTTGTTCAATTTTTTTAAATCAATCCAAGGGTTTGAGTAAGGAAAAATGAGTTTCCTCCCAAAGTCGGTGAAAAAAAACATTATAATGGCTCTCAACATAGTCTAATAAATGGAGATAAATAAATTCCTAGAGACTAGAAGTGTAGGGGTCAAGGTCAAAAAATAATTTTAAAACTACAAATTTAGGGTCAAACTTGTAGATGAAAATGTAAATTCCATACATGTAGGATTGAACCATGAAAGTCATATCTTGGTTTGTTAAGGTGTGATAATATCAAATCTTATAAAAAATCAAGAATCATATCATTGATTATGTACATTACAATAAAATATCTCCATATAACAAATGAAGCTAAAAACCCTAACCCTCTTTGTCAATTCTATAGTGTGCTTGTCTAGTATTTTTAAATTCAATTGTATGTTCGAAGGTAATTTGTGTGTTTACTTTTTGTATTTATTTATCCTAGCTAATTAGAAAAGAAAACTCTAAAGAAATTATTTTCTTTTCATTTTGGCAAAGCCATTTAATTTGGTATGTCCTACGATTTGGCCATAAAGGTTTTCTTGAATCTTATTTAGTTTTTAGATTTAAGTGCTTTCTCATTGTCTAATTTCTTAATAAAATCTAAACATTGTTCGATCCTTATTTCCTTCTAATACCAAAATCATCCTCTTTTCCTAGTAAGAAGTCATAGTTCAATCCCACCATGGTTGTGAATCAAGATAAAATTGGTATGATTGGGAATATGCATGATACTAAATTTATCATAATGGAGAAGAATCATTTGACCATGAGGCTCTTGTTGAGAAAATGGTAATCAAGATATAGCTTTGATGCACACAACCTTTCTTTGGATCTTGGAAATTTGGCTAGTAATATTAATCCTAGTACAATGATTGATCTCCTTCATATACTATGTTGATTAATAAGCCATGTGGAAAGAAAGTACTTAAAGTTAAATAGGTAAAAGGATAAGCTCAACAATCCCTTTGAGTGATGTGCCATTTTCCCTCCATCCCAAGCTTCTTCTTCATGTATTCCTCCTTATTGTTTTACTCATATCTATCTTATGCAATTTATTTCTCCTTCCACCAAATCTCCCCAAATTTATCCTCTCCTTTTTCCTAGATCTCATCTCATGCTTACTTATTATGATACACATAGTCCTCTTGTCTCCACATTAGTTCTCATTAGTTTTGTTTACACTTCCCATGTTCCCCTCACTGTGATATTCCTACGCAAGTCTTTGTCACTCCACACTCATTTATTATGTCACGAAAAATTTATACACCACCTCCCATTTCTCATCTTGCCACTTTCATTCATGTCCTTAATCCTAGTGTGTCTCTATCTACCCTTGACATTAATGTTTAAAGGCTTGTTGAGATGAAAAGTAATGTTGATTCCTTACCTAATGGAAACAAAAAAAGACATACATATAAAAATCAAACACAATTAAATTTCTATTGAAAATTTTACATATCCATTTTTTGTTGGATTTTTGGATCCTAGATTTGAGATGCACAATGTTAAATGAGATCCCATGAAACATTCAAGGTTCTTTAGTGCTACATATTTGGATTTTGTGTATGATGATAAGTTATTGGCTAAGTTCTTCCCTTGAAATTTAAAATATTATGCTATTAAATGATTGTATTATCTTCCATTTGGGTCTATTTTTTAATATTGAAATTGGTCAATGCAAATATTGGGAATGTTGGATTGAAGTTTATTATTTTAGATTTTTTGATTGTAAACAAGAATCTACAAAGTATATACATTCTTAATATTTGCATGTGCAAGTGAGATGAATGTTAAGAACTAAAGTTGTTAGAGGCTACCACACTTAATTATGGATCTTCTAATGCTTCATCTACATCATCCTACCCTTGTAAATTTGAAAAGAAAAATTATTTCCAAAAGGATAGTAAAAATAATGGAAATGACCATTGTACAAACTATACATTATAAATGTTTCTAATATTATGACTCTAAAGCCTCCAAATTTTTCCTTTGTAAAATGTGCTTCAAAATTTACTTAGTGCAAACATGATTACACTTCCTCCTATTAGGCCATTAGATAAATCTAAGGTTATTCCCAAAAGATATAATGAGAAAGAATTTTGTTATTAAATTGTAGAGTTAATTGTAATTATACTCAACATTTTATGGGATTAAGGAATAATTGATTAAGGATTTGATTGATAAAAAAAAATTAGGTTGAGGGGGTTAATATTGGGGTCAATCCTTCAATTGTTCCTCCTAATGAAAATTTAAATATTTTACACTAAATAAATCTAATAAAATGGTTTTATATGAGGGTCATGAGATTGAGGTACATATACAAGTTGACGAGCTTGAAATCATTGATTCACCTACATGTGAGGAATGATTTGTTGGTATTAATAAAAATTATAAGGGTAATTATTCTTCTTCTTATGTACTAGTGATTGACTTTTATAGAAATTTCTATGGACTAACCAGTATTCAAACTTAGGACCTCCCATTTGGTGTTACGATGCTCTACTACTGAGCTAATGGCTCACATTGTGATGAGTCCTTTTATGGCTTAGGTGTGTATCATTTCTCCAACACACTCCCTTGAGCCACAACATAGGTGTCAAATGCACCTAGCTTGGCTCTAATACCATGTTGAAATTTCCATGAACTAGTTAGGATGAAAATCTCCACCACTAAGCTACCCACCCACTTTATGACAAGTCAATTTACGGTTTAGGTATGCTAATTTTTTTGACACCTTTTTCACATTGTGAGATATTACCAAATAATTATAATGGTCCTTTGGTTTTGTGTGGATCATGAACCATGTAAGGGTGTGTTTATTGATCTTACTCACCAATAAAATGTACATGCATTGAATAATTTTTGTTTTATCATCATTTTATAAACAAGCATATGCATATTTGAGGGTTTCTTTAAAATTGACTAATGATATGTTGATTGAAACTATAGGATACATTATTTTACCTTAATTTTTTTGTCTAAAAGATGAGGGAAGTTCTTATTCTATGTCATATTATTTCTTCTTTAGATGTATCTCATATTTTACTTGGGTATCCATGGATAGAGCAATATCAAGCAACATCATCTATGTCATGCCATCAAGGTATCAAATATGTTCACACTAGTAAAGAGGTTACAATTGCAAGAGATCCGTATATGCCTTTATTTTAGATTAAGTCATTTAACCCTAAATAATTTTAAGAACATACCCAAGGATCCTCTATATAAGTGCAAGGATTCTTTGCCTAATTTGTAAAAATTTCAAAAGGAATAACAATGGTGGGAAAATCAAGACAAGATGCAACAATTTAGAATTCCTAAAGGGTTTACAATTATTAGAGCCAAAGTAGGTTATATGTTGGTTTTATATTATAAAATGATTCAAGAATCTATAAGGCCAAAAGAACCATAAGCTTTGCAAACTTTAGTTCAGAAGCATAAGGGATTGGATATTTTCATTCCTAAACATGGTTTTCATTAAAAAAAAATTATTCATGTAGCAAGGAAGGATGAGGATTACAAATGATAAATCTATATTTTCTTCATCTTAAAAGGGTCTTCAAACTACTTGGGTATCAAAGAATGATTTACATAATAAAAAGTTGAAAATCTACAAGTAGAAATACCAAGTTACAAAAACAAGAATAATCGTTATGGTAATAGAAAGAGAAAATGCTTCCTCTTAAAAAACATGTTTATTAAGAGTTCTAATTTACATAGTGTTGAGGAGCACATAATATAATAAACATGATTCAAGTACCAAAACATTAAGTATGATGATTGGGATGAGAGGATCAACTTGGGGAGGATTATTATAACATCATTAGTTGGAACTTTTTAATTTTATCTCTTTGTGTTGGTGTTGTTTTTAATGTTCTTAATTAGAGTGTGGATGATGTTAATATACATTTAATGATGCATTTTGAAATTTATTTAGTAAAGGTCTCATTTTGTACATCTTTAGTAATTGTATAAAAATTTGGAATATTTTGGTTAATACATCTTATTGGAAAACCATTCATTGAAATTTTTTGAAGCCCACAACCGAATGGTTTGTGATGACCTTTTGCCTTCAAGAATTTCTAATATGCTCATCAATTTCAAACCATTTTGGGGTTCTTGAATGTTTTTAAATTTTAGCAAACTCATTACAAAAAGATGGATTTCTTTTTCTTTTTCACATTTAGGTTCTCTCTTCTTATGTAATTTGGAGACACATTGAGTTTCATTGGTTCATGTGAGATATTTATAACAAGTATGCAATGAAGTAAAATTTTATTAGATTTGATTCAAGTAATATGACATATTTATTTTGCTTTCCAATCTATAATTTTTTGATGTTCTTGGCTATATAATTGTAGTTCATTTATGTTAACAACTATTAGATTAAATATTTTTATCCCCAATTATTTTCAAATGATTTTATACTTTAATCTTTGTATTCTTATTATTTCTTTCATCATTTCATTTAAAATTTGAACCATTTAAGGATGCTATGTTATAGATTATAGGTGTCTTCCAATTCTTTTTAAATCAAGTTAATAGTATGAAAATATTATTGATGAGTAGATGAATTATTACAAGTTCTATTTTAGATTTGTATTCTCTTTATCTAGATATATTATTTACCAAAGTCTCCTTGTTTTTTTAGGTGTACTGTATATATATATATATATATATATATATATATATATATATATATATATATATATACATATAACATGGAAAATGTAGATCATGTTCCACTTATGCCAGATTCTTTGTTTGCAAATACTAGTAATGAGATAAAAAAATTGAGAGATTCATTAGCACAGGGTGCAAACCCGGGGATATATAGTGAACCATGCATGTTAATATTGCATAGTCTAGAAAAACTAAAAGATGAACTTGAGAGGACTAGTGCATATTCCCAAGGCAGAGTGGTATTATTCTTTCCCGCATGCGGAAAGAAGTACATGGTGACGTTCCCCTTAAACAAATACAAGATAGTGTCACCAAAGAAATGATAAAAGCCACTTGTTTTCCATTTTATCAAAATGTGTGTAAGGTTAGGGGATACCAGGTCAGTAGATGTGTCGATCATGCTATGGCCTCATTGATCTACCCATGATTTCTTGCAGCACATGGTCTATACCCAAACAATGACTAGATTCCATTGTATTTTGTTCAGCAGTTGTATGATGAGGTCCATTTGGGCCTCAAAGTTAACTACCTGGACATTCCACCATATGTTGGTCAGGAGCGTGGTAGGATTGCTGATAGGCCCACCTATCGTTGAGCAGATAGACCACCCCCAATGTTTAGGGTATTGGTTGGTGACAGGTTTCCTACTCTCACCCCAGCTCTAGCCCCCATAGTAGATGAGATTATCGTCGCTTCCCAAAAGGAAGCAATTGACACTGTAGGTGACATTGCGCCTGCCACCACTAGGATATTTGATGATCGTGTAGGTAAGTATTTGATATCTAGACATTCCCAATCCACACCATTTTCAGCACAGTGGACCACCATGGATCCTTTTACAGTGGTCGGCATCCCTACTCCTACACAACTTGATGCACTTACAGGAGATATGTCACGCATGACTCTGCATTGTTTGGCTGAGGACCTGTTGGAGGCATATTCCAACATTACATCAGACAATGGGATCGGTATAGAGCATGTTAGAGATCATTTGAGACATAGAAGTTTTTCAGTTCTAGGATCCCATCACTCTCAGCCGAGCACTAGTGTACATCAGGATCCACGTATAGTTCATACGGTAGCTACACAGACTATGGGTTTTATTGATATGTTGATTGGTTCTGGTTCATCATCACCGATTCCATCTCACCTTCATAGTCCTCTACATTCATCATTTCTGGCATGACATGGGATAGATCGAATGGATGCATATGTTGATTCGTCACTTGATCGTTTGGTGGATATGGTGGAGGCGAATGTTTCAGAGGACTTAGGTCATTTGATATTAGATGATGTGCAAGTATGTGTGCATGTGCATGTTTCAATTCTTTTTTCATTATTTTTAAAATTTCTTTTTAACTAGATATTCATGTAAGTTGATACATATGTGTATATATATTGTTACAGGTGGACATACCTCATATCACTCCTAGCCTTGGTCTAGATCATGTGCATGATCGATGTGACTCTGTGGATGAATCTGCTATTAGTGGACATGTGAGTTTTCATAAAATATATATTTATGTATGCATAGATAAATACAAGTTCTAGATTGATATTTAAAAATACAAGTTCATTTAAAAATAACTTTCATAAAATTTATTTAATAAAAATTATATGTATTTAACACATCTTGTACACAATTTTATTTGTAGGGCTCAGCACATCCATCAGAGTAGGACCGTTCTCATTCAGATGGCCATTCGTTTAGGAGTAGACATTCATATTAGGCCATGCATTCTAGATTTATGATCTTTACCACATGTGTATTTGATTATATGATAATCTTTAAAATAGTATTTGATATTTGATGATCTCTAACTTACACTTGCTTATATGATATACATACATTTGCTTATTTTTTGATCTTTAGTATTCGACATTTGATGATCTTTAATTTACATTTTGCTTTTTTGATATATGTACATATATTTTCTTATATGATATATACATACATTTGCCTTTTTTCTTATAATATGTGTTATGTTTATATGTATTGAATCCCTTTACATATATGTACATGTGTTTGCTTATGGTTTAAACATGTTTACACGTAATATATGTATGCATTTACTTTAAATATTCAATATGCATACATGTTTTCTTATTTTATGATCTCTTACAACTTACATTTCCTTATATTCAATATACATTTTATCTCTAGTAGAATTTTAGGGAAATCAATGCCATTTTATAATTAAGTTCATTCATGTTGATCACAATAAATATTTTTAAAAAAAATACTTAAGCAACATGAACCATTGAGTTGAGAACAAGATATAATCTTTTTGACAAGTAACTTGAAATTCAATTCAAATATAATTTTAAGAAAATTCAATTCAAATTATATCGAGCTATTATATGTTTTTTACAAGTAACTTGAAATTCAATTCAAATATTTAATTAAGAAAATTTAACTCAAATTATACCTCTATTATACATTTTTGACAACTAACTTGAAATTCAATTCAAATATAATTAAGAAAATTCAATTCAAATTATACCTCTAATATTTATACATTTTTTGACACTTTACCAAAATTCTAAAATTACTAGATATGTTGTGCATACCTATGAATTAAATAACAACAAACTCCATAATGAAATAACTTGTTTGTTTACTACTTGATTCATTTAAACTAGGATCTAGTTATTCCATGTACACTTGAATAATTTTGATTCACTTGGAGCATAGATTTTGGAGAAGTTTTTGCACATTTATCAAGGAGGCAAATATTGGAGCTCGACAACTTTTCATTTTTATCAATCAAGGCAAAATTTGGAGGATAATTTAACTAAGTTGGTAGAGGACTTGTTTAGATTCATCTTTAAGTTGAAGAAGAAAATGGGACAACAAAGAAAAAGAAAAAATGCATCTCAATGAAAATTGTCAAAAGAAGAAGAACAAAAGAGGCATTATCAAAACATGGAAAATTATCATAGAAAGAAACAAGGTACATGCTTGTTTCTTCTCTCTCACTCTCAAGTGTGTTTAGTACTTTTAACTTTGGAATACTTTTAACCATCATTGCATGAATGACTATAAATACTCGCCAAATATCCTCAAGTCATCTTGGTGGTACGGGTTACCCAATGTTTATGATCCTTGACTCAATTCAGCAAAACCAATTCTTTTTTGTTTCTATTTGTGTTTTGCATTGTCTTTCATATTTATTTTCATCACTTCAATGTTCTCAAATTATTTTTTTATGTTTTGCTCTAAAGTTCCCTCAAAGCTGGGGTAAAGGAGCCAAATCAGCTATTGGGTTCAGGCCAGTCCGTTGAAGAACACATGGACCTTGAAGTTAGGGAGGAGACCAAAGTTCAAACAATGCTTGTTGGAGAGGGTCAAGATCACTTCCTTCTTGGTATGGATGAGCATATAAAAATAGCACAAAACTTCTCTCCTTATAACAACCATGTTTTATCAATTTGGGCATGCATAAGCAGCTTATATGAACATATCTCTCACTTTTTGTTGCAAAACACAGCTGACACATGTAAGGAAGGGAGGAAACAACAAGCGGGGAATCTTTCATACTCAGAGTCAGGCAAATCTAGACATTGGATCAAATGAATCCGCTCAAATGCATAGTCCTTGAAGGGTAGAGGGAGGCACAGGTTTCAAAACAATGCATATTTGGAGAGGAATTGAGAGATCACTTCTCCTACTGGTATGGATGAACATATAAAACTAGTTGAGAAGGTGGGGAAACAAATTTCTCATAGAAATTTAGATCATTTACTTGAAATGGATATGGAGAAACTCAAATATTATGCCAACCAGCCTTATAATAAGAGAAAGAGGTCAATGACTAAATCTATAAATGGAATGATCAATCATCATTTCAATCATCTTGATACACTTAAAAAACCCAATTGTTATCACGTTTACTTCTTTGTGATGAGCTCAAAGAGTCATTACAATTGTTGGGTGTCCATTCAACATCAAATAAGAAGAAACACATGGGATTACAAAGGATATTGTTCAAAATGTTAAAAATGGTTTAGATTCCATTGGGAAAGGATCTCGAACTATGGATAGTGTACCAGAGAAAATTGATGTTGACATCTATTGTACATCAAGATATAGCAAGAAAAGGAAAAATCTCGTACTTTAGAACTAAAATTGGTTATAGTAGAACCACATTGATGAAAATGTGAGAAAAGAAAGGTTTTTGGTTGAGTTTTAGAAGGAAATTGGGCAATTATGTGTAGAAGCTCCATTACGACAGGATTGAAGATATTTGTTAGGAACAGTGAGTCTGAGGTTTGGCATGATCAGACTCGTCCATCATCAAATACTAGAGATGTTATGAGATACATGATTGGACCTAGTATTTATGAAAATCATATCAAACATTGGCTAGACATAACAAAATTTGAGATGTATATGAACTTTTGTAATGCATATCCTCATATAAAGATTAGGCAAACAATGTTTCAAAGGTTAAATCCATATTATGTGAAGATAAACAAGTTTTTTGAAACTTGTTGTCATTATCATATTGAATTTGATCTCTACTATCAGGTGTTTCAAAGATGAGAGAAGAAAGATGTGGGTTTCAAAATGCACCTCCTAAACAAGCAAGTTTTTTCATAAAGTCTATATTATGTGATCATGAAAATGAACCTCAAATAAGCTGCATAAAAGGAATTTGTGAGACATGTGGAAATTTGGCTAAATTTCCTTCAAGAATTGAGGATACTGACCTAACAAAGACAGTAAATTGCAAGAGGTAAGTACTATTTTTAGAGAGTTTATTTGTTTCAATTTCTCATAGATAAAGTTATTTGGATTCTCTTTGATGTAATGTTTCATTGATCAAGTGTGGTTTATTAGTTATTCACATATTTTACTGACACAGGTACAAGTATGTAAAGTTACAAACAAATTTTGGGAAAGAATCCACAAGGTTGATCTATGTAGAAGAGGAGATTCCCATTGGAAAATTTATGGAAGATTTTTGAAATTTGATACGACCATACATACATCATTCATTTTTTGCTAAGTGGAAAGCACAACAATTCCAAACATTGAGAGATACTTTCCCACATGCAACAGTTCTATCAGTAGTTGACTTTGTAGAAAATTACTCGCTGTACATCAAAAGGAGATTCAATCAGTACTTTCAAAGTAGATCCTTGTATGGTTCATGTGTTATCTACATACTGTCGGGGAGTGGATGGTGTTGAAGTCTGGATGAAGCGAGTCGATAAAAAGAATATACTTTTATATTGAGTGATGATAAAGAGCATGACACACTTTTTGTCCAACATTGTTTTACAATATTTTTTGAGAATTTAGTAGGGGTGTCAAATTTTAAGAAATCATTTGTATGGTGAGATGGATGTAAACGGCACAATTCAAATCTTCCGCGGCCATTCACCATGCGCTTTGTAGATATCATAAAATCACAAAATACCATGTTTGAGTTTTAGGGTGGGGCATGGAAAGGGTGAGGCATGATGGGCAAAGGCGCGTCAAGCGGGCAGAAGCGTCAAATAGGTTATCCGGTGCGTCAGACGAATGCGCGGTGTTGAATGGTTACGCATCAAATGTGGTCGGAACATCTTCAAGAACAAACTGACACATTCCACATAGAGTGTTTTGGGAGATATCGGGTATGTATAAATTATATTAAATCAAAAATTTGAATTTATTTAAATTTAAAATATATATACATATTTTCTCACATAAGTTTTTTGTTGTACATATGTATCTAGGCATGGATAGAAGATCAATGCATGGATGCAAGAGAGTAGGAAAAACAAGATCTTTGCATTGTGTTAGGAGTTCAGATAGTCGCCATGGATGGATATTAGACACAAGGGATTACTCTTGTTTTTGCACTGAGTGCATTGAGGGAAACTCTAATTATGCATGCAACAATCAAGAACTTGGATATGTTGGTAAATGGGATACGGTGCCACTAGTTGTTTCAGAAACATATGATGAAAACGAGGAAGAAATATTTGAAGACATTCCTTTGATTTCAATTGATTATGACCATATATTTTAGGATTGAAAGTTAGAAATTACTTGGCGTGTAAGTTTCAATAATTTAAAATTTTATTATATATATCTAGTTAATGATCTTTAGAGACATTTCTAATTTTTTAGATTTTTGTGTAAATTTGGTGTATAGGAGATTTTTGCGGGTCATAGCGAGGCTTGAAAACATCCCGAAGGTGTTAGCTATTATTTATTGTGTTGCACAGAAGAGAAGAATAAGCTAACAGAACCCGAAACAAGTGATGGAATGTTATTTCCCACATGTGAGTTTGAATTTAAAATTTTATATACATTGTATTCACATGTGCACATTCCATTATAAACATTAAATATATATTGTACAAACCTTGTGCACGAAAATATTGCACACACGTTCATATGTCTTACCTTAGGTTCATGTTTACCATGCAGGTTCTGTTGTAGTACAAGCGACATATCTAAAACAAGTCAAATTTGTTCAGCATGATATTCATTTTGTTGACTATCAACTTGATAACAAGGTATATCAATATAGTCACTTAATAATTGTTGCCACCCTACATCTCCATGCAGTTCCACATGCATGTGGCCGAAGAAAATGGAGACTAGATAGTGGTGATCATCAAAAAATTCTACATGTTATTGAAGAGCGGTCTGAACCAGAATCTTTGACTTAGATTATATCCATGGTTTTCAAGTTCACTTGTAACCCTATACATGTTCAAATGAGAACTTATAGTAACTTGTACATAGTTGTAAATCATTTTGTGTAAATTACAATTATATGTACATATTTGTTCCATGGAAAATTATGAAGTTCAAGAATGTTTGATAGCATCATCTCTCACTTTTTTTGGTTGCATGTAAACCCATATTATATGCTTTCAATCCTTATTTGAAACGTAGTGAATTTTTTTAAAATCATTTTTCCTAAATTACAATTATATACAACTTATATTT
>VDFB02302009.1:0-15757 GCA_007258455.2 Sequoia sempervirens | reverse complement strand
CATATAGAAGAATGAAGGTACAAATAGAAGAATAAAAAAGAGAGAGGAGAACATCAAGTGGCATGTTATAGGGGAATACAATACACACATATAAAAGAAAAATACTAGTAATGCATATGCAAGTCAAGCATCACACAAGTCATCCACCTCCCAATCGTAGTCAAGATAAGAAGAAGGTGAAAACATAGCTAGGGGACAAGGAAAAATGCATCACTAGGACAAGGCTAACAAATTCTTTCCCCCATAGAGTGCAAGGAAAGAATGAACCGAGATAGGTTATGGGAGAGGTCATGCAATAGTGAGAATGGAATATTCTACAACTATTGCATGATGAGGGTATTTGGTAATGGCTTAAGGATTTATTGGATAGCGATTATCACCATCAAAATGATATTTTCTCAATATTTCTTTCAATTGGTGACACTCATCACTTTGATGTCCTAAGACACGATAATATGCACAATGTGGAACATTAGCATCCTTAGGATAGATAACCAACCAATTCATAGGTGGTAATAAAACAAGTTCTTTGTTTAGAAGGATTTGCAATTTCCTTTCACATTCAGGTGGTGGATGGAGAGAAAATTTAAGTTTTTTCAACTTGTAAGGTTGTTTGTGTTTACTAGATTCACCCTTTTCATGGATTTAATGAGGAAGAGGACCCATGGGGATCCTATCATCCTTGTCATTGGTATCATGTAAGGGTTGTTCACAAGGAAGGAGGACATTCAGATTGGGGAGGAATCAAAGATCACTATGCCATCATCACGAAGTCTCCATTATTCAATAGGAGGCTAGCTATCATGAGGGGGATCTTGATAACCTAACCCTATTGTGTTTTCATCTATTGGTCTTTGTTCTAAAAGTTGACGAATGTTGTGTTTAGTTGTTGTGTCACATCCTTGTTTGCTTAAGATTGTTTGCTTAAGATGGTAAAACCTTTTCCATATGTTTCTTCAAGGTTGATTGGTGTGTTGGTAAATTTTTTATCATAGAATGGTTGATGAGTTGCTTGGTTAGAGGAAATAGGAACACTTGTTGGAGGGAACTTAGGTCCTTCAGTTTTTTCAGGATGTAGGTAGCCAAATGTATCAGGAGGTGAAATGGTAGGAAGGTCTGATTGTTTCATGGATGGATAAAAAGATACATTAGATTCAATGTTGTCAAGGAATTTGTTTAAGAACTTATTCATGCTATCATCATCTTATCTAATGATTTCAACAACATGAGGAAGTTGAAGGTCATTAGGATCAATTCCAAAGGCACAATTTGACATGTCCACTAAAGATTTTAATGACATCCAAAACTTATTAAAGAAAATAGCCATGATGAAAGAAAACTAAATGCAATAAACAAAAAATATAGAAAGTATGACATAAGACAATAATAGAAAATAGAAATGCAAAAAATGTACAGAGAATGCTAGAAATAACAATGAAAAATGTGCAGAAGGACTAAGTCACCTAGTGTGGAAAATTAGTCCCAGTGAGGATTTTTTATGATTTTTCAAAAAAATTGAATGCAATGTTATGTCTTTCAGATGCATACATGCAACTACAGTATGAAAATGCATAATTTTGTCATTTTTTAATTAAATATGATGCAAAAATGCAAGTTATATGAGCTTTTCACTAATGCAATGTTTTAAAACTCGAGGATGCAATTTAAAAAACACAACACCTAATACAATGCCAATGCAATTCAAACCTAGGATTATCTTTAAATAAGAAGAATTTTTTTTCAAAATTTAGGTTCACCAAAATGTAACCAAATATTTTGGCAAACCACAATGCTTTATGCTCCTTCTAGGGTTTTTCACCTAAAAGGAGATAAGATTGGGTCCCAAAATGCAATGTTACATTCAAAGATTGATGTTATGAGGGGTGCAATGTATCTAAATATGATGTCTAAATGTAACAAACTAAAAAGGAAATGATTTATTGATGCTAAAATCTAAGAAATGCAAAGTGCTGGAAAACATAGTGTGATATGCAAAAACACCTTAGAATGCAAGTAAATGATGAAAGAATTGAACAAAACTGGAGAGGTACACCTGGAATCTAGAATTTGATGTAGAGAGGCTCTGGAATCCTATAGATTTGACTTCAAATGTTGATTGGGACACTTACACCAAACTAGGTGACTTAGTCCAGTTTCAAGGAAAATCTCCCAGAACGAGAATCTACCAAATGGGTGTCCAGAAATGTGAAATCAATTTTCAATCCTGGTAGTACGAATAATTTTCCATAGAAGGTGACTTAGTCCACTTGGAGATTTCTGGAATTTTAGAATAGGATTATGTAGCTTTCAATCTGTACTTGCTTTTCTGACAGTTGTCCAATCCCAAATCTACAGAAAACGGGCTGAAAAGAGTCTCCAAGCTTCAATTAGGGTTATGTTGACTTTGATGGATTTTTGACCACTTTTTGAAACAAAAATATTTGACAAATTTGCATACAAGATCTGCAAACACACATGCAAAGAGGGGGAAAAGGGTTAAAGGTTAGAGTATAGGGGTTTTCCTTGGTCAAACCCTATGAAATGAAATGAGAAGATAATGATAAATAAACAAAATGTAATGTCATAAAATCACCAAACCCTTGATGTGGAAATCTGAAGATATGCAATGAAGTGCTCCATTGTATGACTTGATGATACTATAATGCTTGAATAATTGAGAATGATTAAGTGAATGAATGCTTGAATGCTTAATGAACAAGGAGATTGTAGGAGATGAAAAATGAGGAGAAAACCCCTTATTTATACTTGACTTTCCTAAATTTTCTGAAAATAGCACATCACAGGCCGACCTCAAGTTAAGAGAATAAAATCCTGCCAAGAAATTAAAATTATTTTTATTTTTTGTGCCTAGTGGAACTAAGTCGCCCCAGGTGGTGACTTGGTCCCACTAGGTAAATTTCATGGGTTTTGGAGATTAGAGTGAATTAAATGTTCTTTAACGAGAATATCCTTAAAAATACACTTAAGTATGGTCAGAAAGTGCATTTTAAGGGGTCATTTAAACATAAGAAATGGTTGAATTAGTGATGACAAGTCTAGAAAAGCATGAGAGTTTGTTACAACTCTTTACAACACTTTGAAATAAGACTTGGTAAGTGATAAAAATGGGATATTTAAGTGAATTGTAATAAAAGGGTCCTAGACAAGTGTGAAAGTGGGTTGCAACACTTCACAACACTTTTAAAAGACATCCTAGAAGTATTAATGATTCACAATGGTCCAAGACCTAATGTGAATGTGTTGGCCACATTACAACATTAAATCTAGGCAAAATCAAGCCAAAGTCCACTAGGAGGGCCTAAACATGAGAAAAAGTAGAAGGGTTACTATTTCGGTGTCCAAAAACCTGAATTAATGGTGTCTTAGAGTAGTTTTGTAATGTGTTGTACACATTCACACCATTCTAGGACCTTTATTTAATAAAAACATGCCTTAATTGGTCCTTTGCAAAGGTGTTGTAAAGTGTTGTAACATAGTTTCACGCTTTTCTAGGACTTATTTGCTTAATTAAGCCTAATGGGCTAAAAATGTACATAATTTGTACCTTGTTTAAGTGTTGTAAAGTGCTTTAAAGCACTTTCACACTTGTCTATGTGGTCTTAATTAATTTTGGTTAATTAGAGTTATTAACCCTCTTTTGATTCAGATTTAAGCCTTAATTTTGACACCTCCCAAAGATCTATCCCAACACTCATAATTTAATTAACAAATTATTTCATTGGGCACATTTGGTCCTGGTAAGTTGAGAAAGGACCCATTCACCCTTGATGGAGAATGGGTCCTCCCTTAACAAAACCCCCCTTTCTCAATTGATCTGGAATGGGTTTTTAGCCTTCTTTTAGTCCCCCAAAGCTTGGTCCTACAAAATTAGCTAGGAAAAATTCACCCAAGGTGGCGAATGGGTCCTCCCTTAATGAGACCCCCCTTTTTTAATTTCATTCTAGTGGGAATTTAATTCTTTCTTTTGAGAACTAGTTTTGACCTTAGTTCTTTGAATTTCAGGGTTAATCTCCTAATTTAGTATAAATAAGGGGTTAATTCACATTGTTTCTCCTAGCAAAAGTTTACAAGCATTTTAGCAATTTCAAGAAAGCATTAGAAAGAATTTCAAGAGCATTCATAAGGCATTTCAAGGCAGATTTCAAGTGATTATTGTAGCAATTTAAATTCATATCATCATGTCAATGGTTTAATGCATTCATTTGTGTTGAGCTAAGAAGTTGATGTTGCATTGAGAATCTATTTACAAGCATCATTTCACATCCAAGTTCTACATTATTCATGGCCACTCCATGATAGTGTACAGATTTTCTTCACAAGACAACATCCAAGGTGATATCATTTACATTATTTCATGCTTTATTTCATTCATTTTATCATTTGGTTTAATTATCTACAAGGGGTTTGAATGAGGCAAACCCCCATTCAGTAACAAATCAACAAGTTTTTCTTCCCTTGTGTGTGTGATTGCAAATTTATAGGTTAAAGATCAAGTTGAGCAAGATTTGGAGCAAAATTGTCCAAGTTGTAAAGTTGTCATTCAAAGTGCAAGATCATAGAAAAATCTCTATAGAATTGAATACAAATTTTCAAAACTTGATAATAGGGAATTTAAGGGTGTAGACATCAAGGATCAGGACCCTGAAATTAGTTTTCCAAAACTCTAAAATCACCCATTCACCACTAAAGGCGAATGAGTCCTCCATAGCTCAAAAATAACAACTTTCTGGCCAGGTACACAACTTTTTATGGTCTAAAGTCATCGCCCATAGTTGCTATAACAGTTAGGTTGCATTTTTTATTATTATTTGTATCTTATTTTACATAATTTTAGGTGTTCAATGCCTTAGAAAAATTAGTGTTCCATCACTTTGTTGATCCATTTTGGTGGACCCTATTTTTCCCCTCATCACATTCATCATCCCTTCATTCTATTTCTATTCATTTCAAGGTTTGATTACCAAAATGGGGTTTGACCATGACAAACCCCTACCCACTAACAAAACAACATTTTTCCCTCTCTTTGATGTGTGATTTGCAGATTTAGGTTAAAGATCCATTGAAGAGTAAGATTGGAGAAAAGTTGTCAAGCTGTCAAAGTTATTTAATCTACATTGCAAGATTATAGAAAGCCACCTACATGTTCCAATTCAATGTTTCAAACTCAAAGATTTGGCAGGAGAGAAGCTACAGGAGAACCTAAGAGGATATAAGAGTTTTAGATCAACCCTGATACTGGGACTAAATCACCACTTGTGGTGTATGAGTCCCAGTATACCTAATTTCAAACATTTCCAACAGATCCTAATTTGCGATTCTAGATTCTAGTTTATGTCAGAAACCCTAAACTAGTACTAAATCACCCCTACTAGTGTATGAGTCCTAGTGTGCATTAAAAGTCAATATTTTTAGGATTTTAGACCTTGATTCAAGCCTCTTCAGTTTCTAGGTGCACCTCTGTACTTTCTCATTTTACTACTCTGATTTGAGTGTATTTCTAGGTCCTTTACTTAAGTCTTGCATATCATTTACATTTCTTGTCTTTCCAATCCCTAGCTTGGTAGGGAACCCCCTTTTAGTATTTAATCACACCCTAGGACACCTTATTGTAGATCTCTTTTCCTCTTTCCATCTCTAGATTGAGATCTCTAAGGTTTCCTTGAGTGAAACTTGTAGGAAATTGGTTGTTCTATCTCCCAAAACACAGAGCAACAATTTTTGAGGTTTCAAGTTTATATATGTTTATGACACACAAGCCCAGAAAACTTATAAATAAGTCCAAGGCTATCTAAAATTAATTAAATGAGGAAGGAAACCTTGATTCCATTTTGAATTGTTTTAGGAAGTTATTTTTATGAAATTTAATATAAAAGAGATGTTTATGCTAAATATACTCTAATTAAAATAAAAAATTATAATTAAATCTATAAATCAAAATTATAAATTTCATTATAAGCCCATGTTTAAATCCAATTGGTTTGATATGGTGAGGTGTTTCCACTAAAAATATTACTATGGTGAAACACTCCAAGATAAAAATATATATAATAATGCGAGGAAGTAGGGAGATCACTTTTGATATATTAGTAAAGAAAACTAGTGTTTCTATATCATACTTTGAAATTCTCAATAAAATTATTATTTATGGATACTTAAGTCGGCTCTCCTATTTTAATTTTTTAGAAATATAATAGTAGTACTTTGAATGGATAATGACATTCGTCTATTTAAATATTGAAAAGTATGACGTACAAGGTATAAATACTCAATAGTCATTCTTGAATGCATATTTATTTAGTAAAAGGTTACTATTTTGTATTGTTTAGTCTACATGTGATCACGACCTTTTGAAAATTGAAACACTTCATTTAAATCTAGGCGGTATTTAATGAAATTTATTTAGAGCTTCCTCAATTTTCTCATTACATGCATATCTTTAAATAAATATTGTATTGTGTTATATTTTAGAAATTCGATCTTAGTATGAAGAATCTATGTTTGATATTGTGTTGTGTTATATTTCATTGTTAAAAATATAACGATTTCAATATTATGGATGTTATGTTTTTCAAAGAGAGTTTTCTTCACGACACTCTTTTATGTTTGCTATATTCTTTCTTATTTTTTATATTAGTTGAAAATATAATAGAGTGTTCCACTTTTTAGTATTATTGAGTCATTAAAATCAACATCCATTGTATTATGTCAATTATAACAAAAAAAGTCAATAATTAAGAAATGATGTATGCTAATGATTTATGGAATTTTCTATGTACATTCAATTAATAAATTTTTTGAATTATTTTTTAAAAATATTTATATTATTTTTGGTTATTTTCAATAAATATTTTTTTACAATTTTTTGTAGTGATAGATCATCAAATTAAATATCTAGTACAAAAAAAATTTGGTAACTTGTTATTGAATATTTAATTTATTACTATTTTCAATTGGTACTAATAGATATTTCAAACATATATTTTACCATTATGTATTTTTGAATATGTATATATAAAAAATATTATCTTTTGATTAAAAAAAAACATTGATATGGACTTCAATACACATTCTCTTAATTTTTCTAATTTGGTTTGTTATTATTTCTACTACCTTGAATAAATGTCATTTATTTTTGATAGACATACATTGACTATAAATTAAACAATACAATTAACAATATCATAAATATTATGTTTTTATTAGAAAGTTAGCATTTAAGGATATGTACTTATAAAATCTTACCTTTAGATGACTTCAATTGACTTCTAATCTAATTTTTTGTTCCCATTTCTATAGGACTGGAGGAGACTTTATCAAAGGCTCCACAAAGGGGTTAACTTTAAGGAGAATATGACATTTAATTATCTAGGATTAGATCAAACCCACATCTCTTAGATCAAATGGGTCCAATGTATTTTTGGATAAAAATGTGGTTTTATGAAAAATATGATTGGTGCATAAGAAAGACTCATTACATTATGCTTCAACCCTATTATTTTTTCTTTTGATATGGTAGAATGCTACCTCAATTTCGATTAGTTTATAAAACTTGTGACATATTTCCTTGTAAGATGATATTTGATTTTGTATCAATGCTAAAGAAGGGATGCTTGACTTCTTATATTAATCATTGTTTGAGTGGGAATTTGTTATAGTTGATCTTGTTTTAGGAAACAATTATAGAAATTACTTCTACAATAGTTGTGAAGAGAATGAACATAACAAAGTTTAATATTTATAACATTTAGATGGGAGAATTTCCTGATCATGACAAGCAGATTATAGATCATGTTGTAAATTTTCTTGGAGTTCATCCTCATACTATCGGGGTTGGTCATTTAGGAACCTAAGGATTTTATTTTCCTATAAGAAATTATAAATACTTGGTCATGAGCATGGTGTGGAATTGGTAATATGGTCACTTGGAGTTCCTATTTAGCCCCTTTGGATGTATGGTCATGTGTAAATTATCAATTTCATCATATTGTGACCTAGAGATTTTATATAGCCCTTGGCTATGTGGGTGCATGTACTTAGTGAAGTATTTTTTATATGGTGACTTAGAGTGCATGTTTATCCATGTATTTGATGAAGCTTGTAAATCATTTCATATGGTGACATGAAACTCCTCTTTAGTGCTATGGTTATTTAGATGCACCTACTTGCATGTTATGAATTCATTATTTATTTGCATCTGTATGTTGTAGATTTATGATATTCTACTATTTAAGATATGCTTTTTTCTTTGTAAATTTATAGCTATTTTTTTATGTGTGAGAGATTTAGATTTACATGGTTTGTGTGTTGTTTAAATATGTATTTTTTTCAAATTTGTGAAATATTATTTTTTAATTTATAATTATTAAGGGTTGTGTAGATGGAAATACTTTCAAACTTACATACACAATTTTAAGAATAGTTAGATGCTTGTTCATTAATCTCTAGTTCTTAACCTATGATTTTCTTGTAGTTGTAAACTTAATTTATTTAGATTTAAGAATATTTCAGATTTGATGTTCATACCATGTGAAGAATCTACATGATGCCTTAGTTTTGCTTTTACTAGTAGAGGTTTGAATCTACATATTTTTCGGGTCTACAATTTTTAAAGTTGTTTAAATTTTTAGATTTATGAGATTTGTTTTGTGATTTATGATGGTTTCAAGATTTTGACCTATGGCCATATAGGCCTATTACCTTTGTTGCAAGATGCACGTGTTCAGCATGAGGTTGCATTTGTCATGTTTGAATAGCTAAATGTTACATATAAAGAACTCAAAAGTATATATATAGAGTGGTTGCATTCTCATATGTGTAGCCAAGAAATCTACCGTAAAAGTGGTGGTAGTGTGTTGCTAGTCATTTTAAGCATCTTTGTTAGTTGTTGTAGACTATTTTGATACTATAATGTTGCAAATTACATTTGGATATTGACATGTTGTGTCAGTGAGATAATGAAATGGATTGTTCATAAGTCTTTTAAAGGCCATATAAGAAGAAGGAAGATTCCTTCAAAGTTTGAATATGTGAGCTATATTGTTGTGAAAGGCTCTAGATCATGGTTCAGATGGAGCTTTGTGTTGTAATATTGTTTCTTGTGATACAATATCATCTACACAAAAGATGGTGACCATAATGCCATGGGAAGCTCCTAAATGCATAATTGAAAATTTGACATGATATGGTCATTCCATAAAAATGTTAATCATGATGCCATGGGAAGCACCACAAAACTCGACGTGGCAATTTCTGTAGTGATTTCGAACTACCATTCAAATAGTTACATAAAATATCAAAATCTTTCTTCGGAAGAGATCAAGACTCTTACAACAATACAATGAGGTTGCGTTAGACGGAGGGTAAAAACATCAATATTACGCTCATTCAAGAAATCCGCTACAACAATACAATGCTTACTTCCAATCAACTTCACCATCATTTATTCAACTGTAAATAGCTGCAAAAATTAGAATAGGAATGGAAAAGGAATCATTCCTCTTTTGGGTGTTGCCCGGTTAAGGGCCTGCTATACTGGATTATTTACCTGTCTATTTGTCTATGACCGAAGTTGCGTCAATACATGAGGATGATGGGCACTGCCATAAATTAATGAAAGTATATGGGTTATCAGGTCCCAGTGGATGATGTTAAAAAACAGAGACCTTATTGTCGTGACTCCAGCACAATACATCGTATCTAAATTGCAGCAAAGTTCCGACTACATAAAAAAGAACCCAGAAATGGTGAATGACTTATTATAGTACGCAAATACCCTTGAAATATTTCATTCTATGACATGGATTGGTATAGCATGTGGATGCCAACGTCGAATACATAACGGTGTTAAGAAATTTACATAAAAGACAGGGTCGACCGTGTGTTTGACCCAAAGATAGAGGGTTAGCGGCGTACGCAGCCTAGAGATCTCTTGTTTGAAGCAACGCTGTATGGTTTAACAGCAGTCGCAAATCAGAACTGCCGTCAATAGTTTTGTGTGGTTCAAGTTATAAACTTTTTCTGGTGTATGGACTCGCATTGATAAGTATTTGATCTCCAGTTGTTGTCACGGTCCATTCACTAAAGGGCTCCACAAAGGGGTTAAATTTAAGGAAAACATTACATCTAAATACCTTGGATTAGATCGAATCCACTCTTCTTAGACCAAATGAGGCCTACGTACTTCTCAATAAAATTTGTGATTTTAGGGAAAAAATTAAGATTGGTCAATATGCAAGACACATTAAAATAAGCTTCAACATTTTTACTATGATAGAATGCTACAAAAATTTGGTTAGGTTAGATAAATTATGGCATTTATTTTTAAGATGGTGTTTGATTTGATATCAGTGTTAAAGAAGGAGATGTCCACCTTCTAGTATTAATGATTGTTTGAGTGGAAGTTTGTTATAGTTGATCTTATTTTAGGATACAGTTATGGTAAGTATTTCTAGAATGGTTATTAAGATAATCATTTTAATAAAATATGGAAGATTTGCTTGATCACAACAAGTCAATTATAGATCATGCTACAAGTTTTTTTGGAGTTCATCCTTATACTATTGAAGTTGGTCATATAATGATCTAAGGATTTTATTTTCTTACATAGGATTATAAATTGCTGGTCATGAGAAATGTGTGGAATTGGTCATATGGTGACTTGGATTTCCTACTTAGCCCCTTTGAATTGATGGTCATGTGGAAAAGAAAAATTTCATCATATTGTGACCTAGAGCTTTTTATATAGCCCTTGGCTCTATGGATGCATGTACTTAGCAAAGGTTTTTCTCCTATGGTTACCTAGAGCTCATGTTTATGTGTCTATTTGGTGGAGGTGGTTGATGTTTTTCATATGGTGATAGAAGTTCCTATTTAGTGCTATGGTTATTTGGATGAATGTACTTGAATGACATGGATTCATCATGTGTTTGGATCTATGTGTTGTAGACTTATGATATTCTAGATCATTTAGAAAGTGAATTTTTTTTTATAAATTTATAGGTGTTTTTGTCATGTCAATAGATTTATATTTGCATGGTTCTTAAGTGTTTCATTTAAAATATGTACATTTTTACAAATTTGTGAAAGATTATTTTTTGAATCATAATTCCTAAGGGTTATCTAGAGAGAGACAATTTCAAATTTGGATGCATGCTTTTGAGCATGGGTAGAGGGTTTTTCACCATTTCTTAACCTATGATGTTATCATAGTTATAAATTTATTATATTTTAGATATACTTGGATGCTTCAAATTTGATGTTCATACCATGAGAAAAAATATGCATGATGCTTTAATTCTATTGTTACCAGTAGAGGTTTGAATCTACATATTGTTTGGTCTACAATTTTCAAGTTATTTCAATTTTAAGATTTGCGAGTTTTATTTTGTGTTATGTGTTGGTTTCAAGATTCTGACCTATGGGCATGCTTCTATTACCTTTATTGCAATAATCATGGGTGTAGCATGAGGTTATATTTTCCATGATTTTGTACCTACATGTTATATGAAGAAATCAAGAGTATATGTGTGGAGTGGTTGTTTTTTCATGTGTGCCTAGCAAAGAAGTCTACGATTGCTATCACTAATCCTACCATTAAACATCAATTGACATGTTGAGTCATAGAGAGATAGTGAGGTGGATTGTTGAGAAGCTCTTTTTAATGCCACATAGAAAAAAGGAATATGTTAAAAATGTTATGAAAGCCTCTATATCATGGTTCAAATAGATCTTTGTGTAGTAATATTTTTGCATGTGATAGAATATATTCTACATTAAATATGGTGACCATAATGCCATGGGAAAATTCTAATTGCATAATTGGATTTTTGACATGATGTGGTTGTGCTTGTGAATATACCATGGATATATTAATCATGATGCCATGGGAAGCATCCAAAAAATATACATGGGAGTTTCAATAGTGACGTAGATCTACCATTTCTTGACAAATGGTTACATACAACATCAAAATATTTCTCACAAAAGATCAAGACTCTATAATCTAGAAGAATTTCAATAGCATTCAACAACCTAAACATGACATATGATCACCATCCCATGTCCTCAACATATAGGCCAAGAGCATGAGCCCAAAAATACCACCCAAAATCTATGCCCAAGAAGATAAGATTATCCTCTAAAGATGGTGTACCATAGAAAAAAGTACCCTTTGCTTGACATGGGAATAATTCATGATAAATTGACTTAATGAGGCCTTGATTCAAGTGTTGTGAGGAATTTTATGCATCCACACTAGGTCTTGGACGCTTTCAAATACATTTAACGATGTCTTGTGAAGGTGTTGTAAAGTCTTGTAATGGACTTTCACACTTTTTCTAGACTTAATGAACCCATTTATCCCTAATCCAACATTATAAACTGTGTTTAATAACATTATTACATCAATCAAGAAGGTTTTTGAATTAAATTTAACAATAAACTAGTGTTGTAATGTGTCTTGCACATTCACATTGGTTCTTGTGCCTTTCTAGGCTAAGTGGACCTCATTTTAGTGTTGTAAAGTGTATTTAATCACACTCACATTGAATTTTCTATCCCAAGCCCTAATTGACCTTTGTATCATTAGTAATAGGACCCTATTATCCCATATTGTCCATCCTGAGCCAATATTTGATAAAATCCCAACAAAGTTGCAATTTAAACCTTATTTCCTTATCTCCTAGCATCTTAGCTATCAAAATGGCCCTTGCGGGACCCATTCACCATGCATGGCGAATCAGTCTCATCTAGGTGGGACCCATTCACCATGTGTGGTGAATGAGTCTCATTTGGCCCAATTTTTACCTTTAAGTAGGAAAAAAGTGAAATTTAAGTTTAATATTACTTCATGTCGGCCTGTGATGAGGTATTAACAAGTGAAATGGGTGAAATGCCTATAAAAATAAGTCTTGTAATCCTAATTCATGTCTCTTATCTCTTATCATTCATTCATTGACCAATCTTCCATCTCAAGTCAAGCAACTTAGGGTTTTATAATTTCAAGTCACCAAGATATCAATTTTTAGACATTCAAGGGAAAATTCTTCATGTTTTGCTACAAAAATTCAAGATCAAACATCATGGAAAGGTAATCAACTCCATTATTGCATGTTCCATTCCATTGTTTCATCATTTTGGTTTAATTACGTAAAAGGGGTTTGACCAAGGCAAACCCCCATGCCCTGACACTCAACATTTCTCTCTCTTGTCTTGTGTGTTTATAGATTTAGGTCTCTTTGAAGCTTGGAAATAATTAAGATTTAAGTTACAAGGTTCTTCAAGTATTCTCTTAATTCAACAATTCAAAATATCAAATAAAACTCATTTTAAGGTTCAGAAATCAGAGTTTCGGAAGCAGACACCTGTAGAAAGACAAAGTGCATATTGGAAGCTCTGGAATCCATCTTTGAATAATTATAAATTCAAAAGTGGACTCATTTTCCATGAGTGGAGAATGAGTCCCACTTATAGGGTCAATTTTGAGTTTTCTACATTTTTAGATACCCTTTTGTTAGAAATAGGTTATGACTCAGTTTTGCAGAACTAGGACTAATTCGCCTAGAATGGTGAATGAGTCCCTCCAAGCCTATAAATCAGCATTAACAACATTTAAAATTTCATTTTCAGTCTTCATCCACATTCTAGGTGTACACTTTCAGTTTGGTTCATTTCTGTTTAGTTTATGGTTCATTTCTAAGTATTATTGCATTACACAATGTGTTTTCAAACATTGCATATTTCTTAGGTTTTGCATTCATGATCAATCAATTTCAATACTTAATTGCATACATATCATTCCATTTAGTTTAAATAACAACACACATTACATTATTTGAGTGAACCTAGCTAGATCTTTTGGCGCTTCTTTCTCCTTTTAGGTGAAAAACCCTAGAAGTGCTAGGAAGGATTAGGGTGCCAAAAATCTATGATTCATTTTGATGAACCTGCTTTTTTTAATAATTTCTTGACTGATTTGGAGTTCTTCATCATAGATCTATCCTTGCATTGATCTTGCACTATGGTTTGCATGAATTGATTTTCATACTAGGATTCAAATTTTGCATTTATAAAAAGTGCATTTAGGTTGTATTGTTGGCATCTAAATTCATTTACATTTTCTGAAATTTTTCATTTTTCATTTAGGTCTACATCATAGCACTCAAAAACTATAAAAATCACTCAATTTTTTTTGAAAAATTCTGAAAAAAGTCCATACTAGGACTCATTCACCACCCAGGGCGAATCAGTCCCTTCTAACCCCTAAAACAACCCTTTACAGAACTGAAAACCCTATTTTTAGGCTTTTGTTTGGTGCCATTTCATACCTGTATTAGTTGGCTACATTTTTGTATCATACATTTCATTAACTGTAGCCTAAAATAGCTCATTTCATGCATTGCTTAGTTGCACTTTTGCATTCACAACATTTCATTTTCAAATTGTTGCATTGTGTAAACAACAAATTAGCTTGCTTGCAAATTGGAAATTGCATATCCTTTTAAGTCATTACATTGTAATTTCTTTCCTTTTTCATCATAGCATGTTTTCTTTCAAAATATGTGGCTTTGATTTCATTAATAGTGGATTGTATAAGCACAACATTCCCTCTTATGAGCTCACTTTTGATTACAACAATGAGGAATTAAAGACACATGATCAAACCATTGAAACAATCCTTAACCTTACATTACCCATTGGTGAGAATGGTAGAGTAGACAATTATAACAATCATACTTGTTCTTCCCCTAATACCTCTCTTCTTAGTGATGAAGGCATCTTGGTGAAAGAAGTTACAAGAATTGAGTGTTTTGATTGTCCATCTCCTCATTCTCCTTTGGAAGATGTTAGACAACAAGAACATGAGATCATAGACACATTTCTAAATATCATCTTACCAATTTTCCATGGTCATGACCATCAACATTTTCCTTCTCCTAATATCCCTCCTCGATGTAAAGAGGATAGGTTGGTGTTAGAAGACATCCCTATTAAGAGTCATGCTACCCTTAATCCTCCCTTCCCTCATGCTCCTCCCATTTGGGATAATCTATTTGAAAACAATATTGGTCCTTCATTTGATGCCTCCCCCACTTGTGATGTAGCTACTTTACCCTTGGATGAACATGCTACAAGCTCTCTTAGTATGGTAGATCATATGGAACAAGAGAATGATACCTTAAAGACATTGGATAAACACCTAACACCTTCTCATAATCATCCCCGTCTTGATAATCCCATCATTGATCATTCCCCTATTGGAAATGAATTTATTGTGGAAGAACCAAACCTTTCTTGTCTAGAACATGTGGCTTGTTATTCTCCTAAAAACTCTCCTTCTAGGGAGAATATCATGATGATAGAAAATGACAACAATAATAATACATCTTCCTCCAATAAAAAGGTGATTTTTGATTGCCCTATATTAGAGATACAACAAACAAGGACCGTTGAGGTTATTAATGCACAAGTTTCCTTTAGACCCCCCTCGATCAATAGACCTCATACATACCCATGGGACATCCTAAACACCCTCTAATTCTCTATCCACCTTCACACAAACAAGGGTATGTGCAGGATCATCATGGAAAAAATAGGCCCTTACGTCACAAAAAAATCAGAAAAATCAGAGTTAGGCAACTTGACATAGAAATTTGAAGAAGTTATCCATATTATTTCAAAAATATGTAAGAGTAGAATTTGTAGAAAATTGAATGTAGTTTCTAAACTACTAGGTTTG
>VDFB02302008.1:53665-100285 GCA_007258455.2 Sequoia sempervirens | reverse complement strand
GCCAATCTTCCCCCTACTCGTATAGAAGTGGAAGGATTGCGAGCCTTGTTGCAATTAGGGGAAGGACACCCAACTCCTACTGTTGATTGGCCACCAGTTTCTTTAATGCCCATCAATGAATACACCATTGATGGATTATTTGTTATGGCATTCCCCACATTGTTTCCAAAGGGCACAGCTACATTCAACCAACAAAATATGAAAGAGGTCAAGTTACATGAATATGCTCTCCACCTTCTGAGATACCATGATAATAGGTTTGGCCAACACCCACGATTTAGATACTTCATACTTAATATTCTTATGCGCCATTGAAGCCAATCCACAGCTTCTATTTTTGTTCAAAAACACTTGGAATGTAGCTTACCAACAACAATACTTTCCTTGCGACAAAGATTGAAGGACCTTCCCGAGGACAAGCTTACATACTAGGTTATGCGGTTTGGTTCAATTATACGTGGCACACGCCCCTTTTGGAGTCATCATAGGGGGGAGCTATTTGACATGGTTATTCAGGTTGGTTGCCCGACTCTATTCTTTACCTTTAGCGCAACAAATACTAAATGGCCTGACCTACACAACGTCATGCTGTCTATTGCACCAACAAATCCTACAACTGCATCTCAAAGGAGGATCCATAATATAGTGCAAAACCCACACCTCTCTGCACTAGACATGCATCACAAATTCACTGCTTTTCATGAAGAGGTTTTGGAAAAGATTCTTTGCACAACTGACTACTGGTATAGGTAAACATATTTCACATCTTTTTTTTAAAATCTTTTCCATACACCAATTGCTTACTAAGATCTCCACTCTCCAGGTATGAATGGCAACACCGAGGATTTGCACATGTCCATGGCTTTGTTTGGCTCAAACAAGCACCTGATATTGCTAAACTACAATGGAATAATCTCGCATCGGTACAAAATGCACTCAACTACATTGACAAATATGTCTCTGCATGGAACCCACACTACCATCCAATTTCAAATGATAGGGTTCAACAATCTACCTTTGCCAACCCCTGCTTAATGGACACAAGAATGATTATGTTGTCGAACCCTTCACATGACTACAATGAACTGCTCAACTGTGTTCAACGCCATACACGTTGTACCTTGAACACATGCTTGCGAAAAAAAAGGAGCCACCCATGAATGCCGCTACAAAGCCCCTTGGCCCATCCAAGATACCTCAACCCTTTCAATTGAGAGTGGCCTACCAAAGCACACCCCTGCTTGCAATGACGACCGCTTGAACCTTCACAACCCCACAATCCTCTCTATTTGGTGAGAAAATGTAGATTTCCAACCCGTTCTCTCAATAGATGCAGTGCTCAAATATATAGCAAAGTATGCAGCAAAAGCAGAAACCAAATCCGAAACATATCATGCAATGCTTTCTCGTATTTCGACTAGCTTAGATCCTGACAAGCCAACACCTATAGCTTTTAGAAAAATGCTTATTGACAACATTGTTGACCATGATATAAGTGCCCAAGAAAGTTGCCACCTTTTACTAAAACTACCCCTTTGCCTATCCAGCAGAACATTCGTTTCTTTAAATGTAAACCAAAAACACTATCAACGCATTCCACTCTCACCCACATCCACATCAACAAACACAGACTACATTGATGCATACTTGGCCCGTCCTGCTTCTATGGAGACATTGGCATTGATTGAGGTCACGCAAAAATGGAGCTTCAAAGCAACTCGTAAAAAGTACCAATGGAAAGAGCGTGCCAAAAATGCTATTGTTCGAGTGTCTCCACGCTTCACAAGCATTCCTACAAGGGATGACCCACAATTTCATGACTTCTGTTGGAGTGAATTACTTCTCTACAAACCAATTCGTAACATTGCATACGACTATGGATCATCCACAGATGAAATTATTGCTAACTGGGAGAGGCTAGCATGCAGCTACCATCCATGGCATGTGCGACGCATTGCACCAGAAACATCCGCCAACCCAGAACCAGGCACTCCTTCTGACAATGAAGAACAACCACATCAATGTAACCAATCTGAATGGCAAGTCCTGTCAAGTGTACACCCAGGCCACCCAATCCAGCTTGCTGAAATTGACATGCTGGGTGACCGTGAAATAGACCTTAATCATGATTGGGAGACTCCTTCCATAAATCCACAACATCACAACTTGGCTACTAGCTTTGTAGAGTCTAACCGCAAAGCATTTCAAGTCCCCCACCCACCCAATGTAAACACCACGCACGCCCTTTCATCCGAACAACAAAAAACATTGGATTTAGTGTTGTCACACCTATCTTCCAACACTTACCAACCACCACTAAGAATAATTGTTCAAGGAACTGCAGGCACCGGAAAGTCACACCTCATCAAAAAAATCAGGACTGCACTCAATGGTTCAGCTCCAAATGGTCAAACTTCTCTCCTACTTCTTGCACCTATAGGTGTTGTAGCATTCAACATTGAAGCAGCAATAATACATTCCGCACTTCGCATTCCCATCAAAGAGATGGCTCCCTTGCAGGGCCAAATGCTAGCAAACTTCCAAGAAAAAATGTACTTTGTTCGCTACATTTTGATAGACGAAATGAGCTTCATCAGTCCAAGGCTGCTAGAATGTATTGACATTTGCTTGCGCGAAGCCTTCCCTTCACATAACCACACTCTGTTTGGAGGTCATTCCATCTTGCTCTTTGAGACTTGGGCCAACTACCACCAGTCAAGGACATTCCTATGTACACTTCTTCTACCTATGGTGGCACACTGTGGCGTAGCATCGAAACAATGATTACACTTACAAAAATGTTTCATCAGAGCGGAGAGGATCCCACTCAAATTCTATTTCGTCAACTCTTGTGCAATTTAAGGAAGGCTCAACCTACAATTACAGATTGGCAATTGCTAATGTCACGTTCAAGCTCAACACTAACGCCCACAGAACAAAGTCCTTTCTTATCGTCCATACATCTTTTTGCAACCAGTGAAATGGTGTCACTCCATAATAAGCATATGTTGTTGTCTTTGGCACAGCCCATTGCCTTATCCATTGCAGAGCAAACAGGGAGTTCATCACACTTAAATCCAGACGATGAACAACTCCAACCTATGATCCTATTATGTGTCAACCAAAAGGTGATGCTAAGTTGTAATCTATGGACTGATGCAGGCCTCATCAATGGTGCTCTTGGACAAGTCAAACACATTATCTACAAGGAGAGCGAAAAACCACCACAACTCCCCTTGTTTGTTGTTGTTCACTTCAAGCATTACATAGGGCCTTCTTGGGATCCAAACAATCCAACAGATGTCCCTATTACCCCTTTGAGTCGTGGTGGGCAGTGGCAAACTCCACTAAAAATGGCATGGACCTTAACCATCCACAAATCACAGGGCCTTACACTTGAAAGGGCCACCATTGACATTGGCAACATTGACCGGCAAGGGTTGACATTCATAGCAATTTCCAGAGTCACTCATCTTGGAGGTCTTTGTATCCACCCTTCATTCACATTCCACAGATACACACAAATGCAACACAACCCTTATGTTGCACGAAGGGTGAAAGAGGAGGCTCGACTGTCAACACTATCAGCTTCGATCACTTGACATTCTCAAAAACTTTTGAACAAGAAATTATAGGTTGGTTATATAATTCTTTACTCTCACTTTCAATTGTCAATTCACAAATGTTTAACATAAATTAAAAATGGTTTATATTACAAAATCTACAATCAAGAAACTAAAGACATATCTGGTTTTTGGTAGGGATCCAATTTTTGATGGAATGGAAGCACTTTTTAATGCACCAAATCTTTTCATGCAAGCTAGATCTCTATGGAAAACAAACTGCATATAACAATGACTGATTTCTTAAGGTTTTTTCTACAATTAACAAATCTCTATGTTTTGTGGTATCATAGTTTACTTATCATTTTCTTTGTATCCTCTCACCATGCCTATCTTCCCCATTTGTGTGATAGTTTTCATATGTCAATGCTAAAAAATACATATCTTTATTATAGTTTATATTAAAAGATACATGTGTAGCATGTTTTCCTTCAAAGCTGCTCTTTTACGAAACTCTTTATGATGCTTATTTTCAGCTCACCTACACTATATTAGGAGTCTCCTTTCAAGACTACCATGAAGATTTTTCCTGCAAACTCTCCCTATTTTTCTCTTTGCAATCCTTAACAATTCGACAAAATGTGTGATGAATCTTAAGGTAACTCACTTGCCATTATTTCAGTCATATTTTTTTTTAGAGTCTATACATTGAAGCTGTTTTTCATTTACTGTTTGCACAGCAGAGGTCATGATTGCGGGATATGTACAAAATGGATTTGTTGAAAAGGATTTACAAACTTTCAAGCAAATGTAATTTGCCTCTACCAAAATGGGACCTATGGAATGAGGATTTTTTCCCGATCTTATAGTTGACAATGCACTGGTAGACATGTATGCAAATTGTCGAAGAATAGAAAAGGCACGTAAACTATTTGACATAATGCCTCAAAGAAAAGAGGAATTTTATCATTTGTTGCAGTTGCAACTACCCTAGTGGACATGTATGTCAAATGTGGAAGCATAGAAAAGGCATGTTCACCATTTGACAAAATTTAAATGCATACATCTGTGGCTTTACCACTTTTCTTATGTTTTATTTTATTATTACAGTTCTGTTAAGCTTTCCTGCTAGCATCTTTTACTATTAAATGTACAGCAGTTGTAAATGCAATGGTTGCCATTAATATTATGTTCACATAAGTTTTGTTGTTTTTAATTTCATTATTACAGTTTTGTTGTTATCTGCTAAATGAAGGAATTTATTTACCTTCTACTTGACGCTATTCTGCTGACAAATTTCCTCGCAACATTTTATACTATTGAATGTAAACCAGCTGCTACTGAAGCTGCAAATTCAATGGTTGCCAGACCTATTCTTCCAATACCTACTATAAATATCATATCATATTCATTTGTTAATCTCAATACTGGTTCTTGAATGTCAAATCTATATAGCAGATGTGGCTACACCGTTGAATTTGTAGTTCAAAATCATATTCTCTTAATTAAAATGAAGTGACAATAAATTATATTTGCATAACTTCATTTATTTAAAAAACTTCAACACTTCATATTTTACAATTTCTATAATTCAAATACAATACCATAAATTAAAATATTCATCTCCACAAATCTTCGGGGTACCCATTGCACACGAAGGTAATGACATTAGTAAATATTTGTACCGCGTTCTAAAAATAAAAAAATGTCACCAACCACTTATTTTCACCGACCGCTCTACATGGACTCACTGTGGTTTGCATGACATGGCGAGGCATGACAATGTGGGGTATAGATAGGATGGAGACATGGCATAACATCCATGCCCAGCGCATTCCCTCAATGGATAGCCACAAACAAGCCCACGGAGACCATTGCTGCTAATGATTCGTTCAAAGATTGAGCAACATAGAAATTGTAAAGGGGGTGGAGAGAGCTTCATGGACTTGGTGTTGTCTACAGGGGATGCAGGGGGCGATTTCAGCTTGAGCGAGGAGGAGAATCCAGAAACTATGTGCATTCAATTGATTTAATTTTAGAGGAGCAACAAATACTTTGTTACTGTATTAGACTTCAATCCTATTATCATTTATGATTATACGCCAATATTATGATATTCCTATTAGAATTAACTATCTAGTTTTGAGTCAAATTATTTAACCATTCACTTCTATGAGAGATGGGTTTGTGTTTCTCATGAGACTTGATGATCAATAAATGTGACTTAAAAACTATGCAATATATTTTTTATTCAAAAACCGTGCAATTGAATTCTAACAACAAACTCACAACAAAGAATACCTCTACTTATCAACATTACTAATAATTTATGTGGATTCAACCAGAATGTACAAAGCTTAGAGATGAAAAGGAGGTAGGAGAGTCGCTGACCTGGAATGACATAAGTGGTATGTACTACTTATGCAATGTAATATTAGAAGGGATGTGCATCATGGCCCCCATAAATGGAGGATTTAAGCAAGCCAAAACAGATATTGTCTATGGGGGTTTTACTATTCCCAAGGGATGGAAGGTGGTTATACAACATACAATATACTTATGTATTCTAAGTAATATTTCAATGGTCATCTTTCACACAATGTTTGAAAATTTAAGTCTGGATGTTGTGCAGGTTCATTATTCCACAAGACAGACAAACAACAAAGAAGAATATTTTTGCAATCCAGAAAAGTTTGATCCCGATCGCTTCGATGAGCAACATGAGCCATTTTCCTTTATCCCTTTTGGACAGGGTAATAGAATATGCCCAGGAAATGAGTTGCCAAGCTAGAAATGCAAGTGTTTCTTTATCATTTGGTGTTGAGATACGATTGGGAGTTTGTGGAGGCATACGAAAAGACTAACATGTAATTCATCCCTTACCCTGCTCATGGTTTGCCATTGCTACTTAAACCTACACCTCCTTCCTCTACAAATAACTAAACAAGTTGTTTTTCAGTAGAATCAAATCAACTTATCCATGAACAAATTGTTGTAGACTTTAAAGGGTTTTTAGGATGTTGGAAAATTCTTTAATGATAAAAATGATGGGAGAAAGTATATAACAAGTCGAGTTCAAAAAGTATTTAATGTAAATTGATAGATGGGATCACCTGCACATGACTATTTAGTCAAAGACGACTTTTTGTTTAGATGTATACTTACATTATTATCATTCACTATATAAAGATAGAGATGTGGATATCTATGTAATCACACTTGTTTCTATTAAAGAAAAAGTATTCCAACAACTTTTATTTAATATTTTGGGTTCACTTTTGAGACAATAACTAGTTTTTAAAATTTAAGAGTGTTAAATAGGTTATCTTTTATCGGGGCAATTAAGATGATCTAGACCTCTTTCTATTGTGTGCTTTAGCACATAAGGGGCAGTTAATTAGCCTAATTAATTAATCATACAATTATTACTTAATTGATTTGTTGGAAGAGATGGCAACTAAGGTTAATTGATTAATTGATTTACTTAGTTAACTTTGGAAATATAAAGAGGAAATAATTGATTATTAATTAGTGGATGAAGAATGGTTAATGTCTTATTTAATTAATTTTTATATAGAAATTAGTAAGTGAATTTGGGGTGTTTAGAATAATTTAAATGACAATCAAATTTAAATGAAGAGTTGTGATTGATAAATATAACTGATAAAGAGAGGGTTGGGATGCACCTAACATCCCAAATTTGCTTACAAATTTTATAATTTATAAATCTATTTTTCACTCTTAAATATTCAATGAGTGATTTTTTGATATAAATTATAATTGACAAATGAATTTTAGAAATTTCTTATTGAACCAACATTGCATACATTATCACAAAGTTCTCTATAATGTTTGGTTTACTCTTGAACAAGTTCACACCGAATCTTACTTGTGGCATGGTTTCATCCTATGTTTGTCAATACTTGTGCCTTTGTGTATGTATAGATGGATTGTTCTTGAGAAGCATCTTTGAGATATTGTCAATATATGAAATGAAAATCAAAATAATGATTGTGATTTATGGAGATGGTCTATCTTTTCAACCAGAGATGTGAAAAGCACGTGAAAAACAATTTATAAGAGATCTTTCAATCAGAGATGTGAAAAGCACGAAAAACAATTGACAAGAGTCTATCTTTTCAACCACAGATGTGAAAAGCACGTGAAAACAATTGACAAGAGTATCTTTTCAATCATGAGATGTGAAAAGCATCGCAAAACAATTGACAAGAGTCTATCTTTTCAACCACAGATGTGAAAAGCACGTGAAATAATTGAGAAGTCATTTTGGTTTTCTATTGTGATAGTAATTCTAATCATGGATGGAACAGTGCGGACAAACTTTGTTATAGAGACGTCTAGGCTTAAACTGAGAAGGTACAGACACTGAGATTCGATTATTTGTTTGAAAATTGAGATACCCGATTAAAACAAATGGCGAGTTGTCCTGGTCCACATCTACTTGTGGGTGTAATCCATTTGACTATAATCATCCTACACCATTAAATCACTAAGGTCGGTCCAGGTCGTTCTTGAAATGAAACAAACAAATTCATTCTTGTTAAACAAAAAATTCAGAGATGGGGTTGTGGGATATGTTTCCAACATGGACTCCATTAGAGGCCGCCTGCATTTTCATGGCAGCAGCTGCAATGGTGTATATTGTGTTGGGTTCAGCGGTTGTTTATGGCCCAGTCTTATTGTCATCTGTAAGGCTGAAAGCTAAGGGCAATATGCCTACACTTCCGCCAGGCAGAATGGGCCTTCCATATTGGGGAGAATCTGTGGACTACATCGGGTCGTGGAGTGACTCTCACAACCCGGACGTGTGGTACGACAGGCGAAAGGCAGAGCATGGGCCGGTTTTCAAAACTCATATTCTGGGCAGCCCAACTGTGGTGATTTTGGGTGCCCAGGCTAACAAGTTCATTCTTATCAATGAAAACAAGCTGTTCCTCAACAGCTGGCCTAAGTCTGTGAAGGTTCTGGTTGGGGAGCAGGCCATGGCAACGTCCCATGGAGCCCGCCACAAGAGGCTCCGGCAGATTATCCTCTCTGTTCTGGGTCAACATACTCTGAGGATGGCCATTGGGAGATTTGAGAGGCCTGTGGTGCAGCATCTCCAGTCGGAGTGGCATGCTGGCCAGACGGTCCGCGCCTACGAGAAGATTAAGGACATGACCCTGTCCGTGGCTGCGGAATTTTTAATGGGATTGCAGCCAGGGGAGGAATTTGAGAGTTTTAAGAGACACTTCCATGAGTTGAGCACTGGGATGCTGTCTCACCCTCTTGACCTTCCCTGGACAGCCTTTGGGAAGGCCAAAAGGGCCCGCGCGGCCATTGTTGCTACGATTCGTTCAAAGATTGAGCAGCATAGAAATTCTAAAGTGGGTGGAGAGAGCTTTATGGACTTGGTGCTGTCTGCAGGGGAGGCAGGGAGCGATTTCAGCTTGAGCGAGGAGGAGATTGCAGACAATCTGATTGGGCTTTTTTCTGCCAGCCATGACACAACGGCCTCCGCCTTGGCCACGCTGCTCAAACACCTCTCTCTCTCGCCCCACGTCTTACAACGCCTTCGCAAAGGTACTGCCACTGGTCATTAAAATTAGGTTCTTGTTTTCTTGTGAAAATCATTAGAATTCTTTTCATTTCATTTATTTCTATATCAGAAAAGTTTGTGTGTTAAACATATCGAAACAAAAAGACTTTCTGACAACATCAGAAAAATCACTTTCTTCTTCGTTTCTACATGTATCTCACAGTTCTTTGCATATTGAATATAAAAAAGGAAAGGAGGCCGTGAAACAGGGGATAAATTACTGGGTAGGCTTGGAACTGGTTTTGCATATTGAATTTAAAAAAGGAGAGGAGGCCATGAAACAGGGGATAAATTACGAGTAGGCTTGGAACTGGCTTTGCCTATATGATAAAAAAGGAAAGGAGGCCATGAAACAGGGGATAAATTACAGAGTAGGCTTGGAACTGGATTGGCTGTGTTTAATTGGTGTTAACTGTAGCTAGTTTAAAGTATAAAAATCCCTTATTTTTTAGTTAAAAAATTGTTTAACATATTTAAATGGGAATCTATGCTGTGATAGAAAATTTATAGATTTGTGATAGAAAATTTATTAATTTTTTATAATCGATTTGATTAAACGCATCAGATCTCCATAGTCTATATAGTTTTTGGATTCAAATGTGTAAAATTTATTTTGTATCAACTATAATTTTTCTTCTCATGAAAGATATCAATTAAAAACAACAAAATTGAATCCTAACACCCTCAGAAAATACCACTACTTATCAACATCACTAATAATTTCTGTGGATTCAACCAGATTGTACAAAGCTTAGGGATGACAAGGAGGCAGGAGAGCCGCTAACCTGGAGTGACATAAGTGGTCTGCACTACTTACGCAATGTAATTTCAGAAGGGCTGCGCATGGTGGCCCCTGTAAACGGAGGATTTAAGCAAGCCAAAAGAGATATTGTCTACGGGGGTTTTACTATTCCCAAGGGATGGAAGGTGGGTATACAGTACACTTATGCATTCTAAGTAGTATTTCATCTTTCACAGGTGTTTGAAAATTTAAGTGTGGATGTTGTGCAGGTTCATTATTCCACAAGACAGACAAACAACAAAGAAGAATATTTTCAGAGTCCCGAAAAGTTTGATCCTGATCGCTTTGATGAGCAACATGAGCCATTTTCCTTTATCCCTTTTGGACAGGGCAATCGAATCTGCCCAGGAAATGAGTTTGCCAAGATAGAAATGCAAGTGTTTCTTTATCATTTAGTGCTGAGATATGATTGGGAGTTAGTGGAGGCAGACGAAGAGACTATCATGTACTTCATCCCTTACCCTACTCACGGTTTGCCATTGCTACTTAAACCTGTACCTCCTTCCTCTGCAAATACCTGAACAAGTTGTTTTTTCAGTAGAACCAAAACATCTTGGCCATGAACAATTTGTTGTAGACTTTAAAGGGTTTTTCAAATAGATGTTGGAAAATTCTTTAATGATAAAAATGATGGGCAGAAAGTATATAACAAATAGAATTCAAAAAGTATTTGATGTTTTATCAGATGGGATCTCCTTGCACGTGGTTGTGTAGTCGAAGAGACTTTCTGATTTAGATGTACACTTACCTTGTTATCATTCATTATATAAAGTTTCTATTAAAAAATATATATTACACCAATATTTATTTAATATTTTGGGTTATCATTCATTATATAAAGTTTCTATTAAAAAATATATATTACACCAACATTTATTTAATATTTTGGATTAACTTTTGAGAAAATAACTAGTTTTTAAAATTCAAGTGTTAAATAGGTTATCTTTATTGGGTAATTAAGATGGCCTAAACCTCTTTATGTTGTGTGTTTTAGCACATAAACCTCTTTCTATTGTTGGTTTTATTGTACAAGTTGTTTAATTTGTTTAATTTGTTTATCTTTTATAATGAACACGTGATTTAGATGAGTGGTTATTTCTCTTCTCAAACACTTAAATACTTTGTTTCATGGTAGCTTTGCTGATTTCATTTTGGAAGATGATTATGTACAACTGACTATTTTTTAATATATAATCTAATTAATAAAAAATTAAGAGTATCATATTTGTTGAATATCTAAAATGTTGGATAGTTTCTATAATATATTGTAATTTTTTAGATTGTCTTGATATTAGCACACTTTTAACCCATAGACATACAGAACTTAATCTCATGACATTTTTATTATAATTTAAACTCAAAGGTTATCTAAAAAAATACGAATTTGTTTTACTTCATCCTTAAGCATGTGTGGATATAAATAGGCACATCAAAAAAGGTTTTGCATATTGCATGAAATCAAGTATAAGATAAACACAAGTAATTTAAAACATGAATAAAAATAGAAAATACCTAAAATAACATTCTCTTGTCTGAATTTTGGGACCCCTCTTAGTAAACTGACACCTCCATGTTAAATTTTGGCTAAGTCTTTACCCAAGTTGTGTTTTGTTGAATATTTCTAACCCAGGCAATGTTTTGTTGAATATTTTTAACCTGGGCGATGTTTTCATTTGTTCACCTAACTTTCCATTTTGTTGCCTAAGTTCTTCACTTGTCTATTTCTTAGGTCTGGCGGTGCTTTGCATCTTTATTATAACTTGTCACGTATGTTAAGACTTTCTTTCAAAAGGCCAACAGCTTATACACTGGGTTTACAAACCTATTGAAAAGATCACCGATAACATTCTTAAAGCTTTTCAAAGGCTGAGTGGGAGTCAAACTAGTTCCTATAACTACAGTGATGATTTGTGTAGTTCTTCTAACTCACCACATTACTGTTAGAGTGCATTTTCAAAGAATTAAAGAGTCTTGATGCAAGATTATTATGCTTAGGTGCATTCCAAAAAAACAAAAGAAGCTACCAGTGCAAAAATAAATAAATGTTATCCACATGTAGCAGAATTTAACCTAAGAAAACCAAAACTAACGACATAATTGCTCATAATGTAGGGAATTAACACCAAAAGTATAATACGAAGTACTTCATTATATATATATATATATATATATATTGTGGTGGAAATACAAAATTTATGTCGATTATATAAAAGATGAGGACCTTCATAATATTAAAAGAAGGAGATTCCTTTTCATGCACCAAGGGTGAACACCACCACACAAAACGTTTCTATATCGACTTGGAGGCACTCTGTCTGGCAGGTTCTCATGTGACTACAAAAATTAGGCAAACAACCCCATATTGTTCCTCGCCAACCCTACATGAAAGAGAGTCGTTGCTTCTTCTAGGGCTTTGTTTTGGGCAATAGAAGTAATGAAAATGGCGTCACCTATCAGCCTGATCTATGGATAATTGTTGAGGCCAATAATGGCTACATTCACCCGATGGAGGAATTATGGTCATACCAATCATTTTACTACCCTCATCCCCAAGTCGTGACACCTAGAGGTGTGAATCATGGTATACACGAAATGTTCCAAAAGCGTTGCATTGTGCACATGAACCTGGTTCAGGAACGTATCTCCTAATATGTTACGTAGCACCTCCTCTTCAATCTCACTTTCAACTATGAAGACCTCCTTCAGTTAATCAGAAAGTCGCCTAAAAAGAGGAGTACGCTCGATTTCTTCAAGGACTACAAAGTCATTCATGGATACACCCTCACTCTAAGTACTAGCCATGTTTGACACTATAGGATGGCGAAGTGAGGTAGTTCTTGTTGAATTTATAGAAGGTTTGTGAGACATGTTAATTGAGAATAATTAATGGTTGATAGGATGGCAATGCGATCTGAATTAATGGTTGATAGGACAAGAATTTAAGTTACATTCCCAATTGATTTCCCAGTTGGATGGCTTGCACGTGTGTACCTATCACATCTCCATGACAGTTGCTTAATTCTCAATTGGTGAGGTATGTGAACCACTTCAAAATCAATGGCCATGAGGTGAGAGTTAAATCAAGAAAAACTTGGGAATTGTTTAAGGTATTTTCACAAGCAATGTAATCATGTCAGTTATTTATTATTTTTGGTCATCGTTTTCAAGATAGATGGTTGAGTGGCAAGAAGACATTACCAGAACCAATCAGTAACCATCAAGAGAGGGATGCAACCCCTATATCTAGGTGAAAAGGTCATTCAGTAGGGGTCCGATCTATAGAAAATACATTGTGTTGTAATGAAGGAACACTTAGGATTTGCTTTATTAATTCATTTATGATTGCAATAACTTCCAATCTATGTGTTGTAAGTGGAATGTAATGTTGAATGTACTAACTAGTGAGTCATGTGCGTAAATAGAATACATTTTTTGTGCAAGATCTAGATTCGACTGCATTTATTTCCTACATTGCAATCTTGAAATCTCTCGTTTCTACTTACATTAAATTTCATCATTAGTTTGGTATAGTTTGTGAGTTGTTCGATTGATGATCTTTAGGATTTATTTTGAATTAATTACATTTTTATGGGTTAATATCAGTTGCCTTATTGCTTTCTAGTTAAAAGCTACTTATCTTTCATTTAAATTGCACAAGGGGGTTTTACCTCTCATTTCAGAGGAAAGCCACAAATACAATTGTGGTATTTCCAGAGCTATTAACGAATTGGTACTAGTGCTTATCAGGTATGAGAGTCATTTATTACTAGCATATTTATCAAGAGGCCAATTCATTTGCTAACACATTCAAATTTACTTTTTGAAAAAATACATTTTCTAAATAAAAAAACCAACTTGCAAGGTTGATTCCACCCTAACTATTAAACATGGAAAGTGTACAACACTTGTCCAATATTTTAAACTCTTACATAATGGTTTGAATGCAATCAACACTAGTTTTATAATGTATTACTTTTAAACCAAAATGTCTATGTTGAAATTTATATACATTTTGTATGGAGAGGATTGACTTATATTTTCAATTGATAAGGATTATATCAAGAAAAAGGAAATGACTCTACATTTTTATTTTATACGATCATTCAAAAGTTGCACACATACATTTTTTTATTGAATAAAGTATGATTTACAATGAAAATAAATAGTAGTGGATAGGGATGTAAAGTAAAGCCAAGCTAGCACTATATAATGTGGCAACGTGATAAAAACATGTCAATATGAGAACAAAGTTGTTTGCCAACAAAATAGAGAACAAAAGTTGCACTTGTATAACAATGCTTGTAGCCAAACAACTAGGGAAAAAGAGAAAAAAAAAAATAAGCCAATTAACTCTACATGTAATCACACCCAAATTACAAAAAAGTGATAAAAAAAGAAAGTAATATAATTCATTGTGACCCATTAACATAGAAAGAGGGGCATTTGAATAGTTGAATAGGTCAAAATCTTTTTCTCTCTCCAATTGGAAATTTAAAATGTAATAGCTTCTAGGCTAGCATTTGAGCATCAATGTTTGATTTAGATTTCTTGATTTGGGTACTCAACTTGTTCCAATAATTATGATTGAATCTACACCTCCACTTGATATTGAGTCAACGAATTAGGTTCAAAGTGGGAAGAATATGGAGATAAGCTTTTTCACAGGGAAATATGAGAAATGATATGTAGATGAAAAATGTCAATCCATGAAGTTGTAAATGATTAAAGTGCATAATTTCATACCTAGATTAGGAGGCACAAGAGATTGCACAAAATAAATACATTAGTTAAATTTTTTACTTAATCCAGATTGATATTTAATGTCTTTCCATGATAACCATTATATAGAAGAAAAATTTCATAAATTCTCCAATTGTCTAATATTCTTGAGTAGATAATTAGCTTGTCTAGAAATGTGATTTCCACGGGACTTCCTTGAAATTGAATGTGCCTATTCCACCAAATTGAGGACGATGAAAAAATAAATCCATGTTGCAATGAGTCTCTCCAACTTAAAAACTGATACTTTTTGTCATTCTTTATAAATGGATTGAATAGGGAAGGAGGCATTAAATTAGAAATTAGTAGCAAAGATAATTTTATCCAATGAGTTGAACTCCAACAATATTGCTTTAATAATAATGTTAATAAATTTAAGCAATATTTTCCATGGCTCATCAACTTTAGTAGATCTAAGAATACATTTAGCAATTAGGCAAGTCCCTTGTGTTTCAAAGTCTATAATTCCAAGTTTGCCTTTGGATTTGGACTAAATATATTAAATCTTGTGGACAATGGTTTTGGATTTCTCACGCTGCTTTAGCTCCTTCTAAGGTTTTTCACCTAAAAGGAGAAAGGGGAGGGGTCCAAAATGCAAATGTCTACACTCAAGATTAATGTAAATGAGATGTAATATGTATGATTATGATGTAATAATGCACTAATTTGAAAATAAAATGATTTAATGATGCAAAACCTAAGAAATGTAAAGTGTTGGAAAAGACACTATGATATGCAAAAATGCCTAAAAATGCAAGTAAATGATGAAATAACTTAATAGGATTGGAGAGGTGCACCTAGAATCTAAAATCTAATGTGGAGAGATTTTGGAATTCTGAAAAATTGACTGAAAATGTTGACTGGGACACTTACACCAGGTTGGGCAACTTAGTCCCAGTTTTGGGAAAACTTGTCAGAATAGGAATTTGCCAAATGGGTATCCAAAAATGCAGAAACCACTTTTTAGGCCTAGAAGTGGGACTAATCCGCCACTAGTGGTAACTTAGTCCACATGTAGATTTCAAGAATCTCAAGATAGGATCTTGTGACTTCAAGTCTGCACTTGCTTTTCCGATAGGTGTCTGCACTTGATTCTGTAGAAAATAGGGTAAAAAGGGTCTCCAAGCTTGAATTAGGGTTATGTTGACTTGTTCATAGCTTTGATGACTTCTTGACCACTTTTCAATATCTATTTCTTTGACAAATTTGCATACAAAGCTTGCAAACACACATGCAAAGAGGGAAAAATGGTTAAGGGTTAGAGAATAGGGGTTTGCATTGGTCAAACCCCACTTTGGTAATCAAACCCTATGAAATGAAATGAACTGTTAAGAGAATGATAAATAAACAACATGCAATTTCATAAAATTACCAAACCCTTGACGTAGAAATCTGAAGATATGCAATGAAGTGCTCCAATGGATGACTTGATTGTGCTTAGTGTGCTTGAATACTTGAGAATGGTTAAGTTAATTGCTTGAGTGAATGCTTGAATGAGTAGATGAATTAGGAGAAGAAAAATGAGGGGAAAAACCCTTATTTATACTTGATCTTACTAAATTTCCCAAAAATAACACATCACAGGTCGACTCAAGGGTTAGAGGACAAAATCCTACCAGAAATTTAAAATAATTTTGAGTTTTGTGCCAAAAAGGACTAAGACACCCCTATTGGCGACTTAGTCCCACTTAAGAAAATTAAGTGGGTGTCAAGAATTATAGGGAATTAAATGTTTTCCAATGAGAATATCCTCAAAAACACACTTAAAAAGGCTAAAAAGTGTATTAAGGGGTCATTTAAACATGAGAAAGGGTTGAATTAATGAGGACAAGTCTAGAAAAGTTTGAAAGTGGGTTACAACACTTCACAAAACTTTGAAATAAGACTTGGTAAGTGATAAAAAGGATTTATTTAGGTGAATTATGATAAAAGGTTCCTAGAAAAGTGTGAAAGTGAGTTACAACACTTCACAACACTTTTACAAGACATCCTAGAAGTCTTAATGATTCATAAGGATCTGAGACTTAATGTGAAAGTGTTGACCACATTACAACATTAAATCTAGGAAAAATCAAGCCAAAATCCACTAGGAGGTCCAAAACATGAAAAAGTAGAAGGGTTACTTTTTCTGTGTCCACAGTTAGCCCCCACTTTAGTGAGAGGGTGAACTTGCTTCAAACTCGCACTAAAGTAGTTGATCATGAAACCAAGAGGAGTTTGAATGCACCAATGCTTGATGAGATGAGATAACAATAATCAAGAGGGATGATGAATCCCCCAAGATCAAAATCCCATGGCGAATCAAACATGAACGCAAAGGAACACACATGATGATGAGAAAGGATGAGAGAAATCTTTGATCATATGTCCAACTCGTTGTGGATTAGATCTAGGTTGTTCATTTGGAAAAAGAAAGAAATATGTACTCACTCTGGGGCAACAGAACTTATGGCTATCCGCCAGGCGAGAAATCCCAAGTATACTCACTTTGGGGCCACATAACTTTTGGTTTTCCGTGGGGTGAGAAGGCCCAAAAGGTGAGACAAATATGCTTGATTGGCATGTACTCACACAAGCAGGTGGCTATGGGGAAAATTCATGCCTCGGAATGGGATTTCCCACCCAACCATATCAAAGTTATACCTCTTACTAAATTTAATAAGGTTCCACAAGGACAATGTTAGTTCGTGCTTCATAAGACAAGCAAAGCTTTGTATGCTTAGAACTCATGAACAAATGCAGTGGTACCATAGGCATGCAAGTTGTGTTATGCAAGGTGGCCATATAAACAAAAAATACAACATGAAAAAGAATGTTCAAATGATTCTTGCTTAGTTTATGTGAGGTCTATAACTTAGGGGACATTGTGTTTAATGTCTCCAAGAGAGGAACGATCAAAGAATAGAATATTCACAACTTAGGGGATGTAGTGCATCGCATCAGGCCACCAAGAGGAATGTAATATGCTAAGATAGATCACGCTTATGAAGGACATTGTTATGCCTTGCATAACCACCCCATTTTATTTTAGAATAAAATGGGTCCCCCTTTATTTTTTCTTTTGTCCTTGGTGTTTTGTTTGGGTCTTAGGAGTTGTTCATTTTTTTCCTAAGTCTTTCTTTCTTTTGGTCTATCAAAAGCAGAGTCGAAATAGAAAATGGACTTAGAACTTTTACAAAGTTCCAAGTCCGAATTCAATCCCGATTTTGGTTTCGCCTTTCTTCCTTGTTCTTTTTTGTTGTCTTTTGGTTGGTCTTGCACTCTCGGCTTTGTTTCTCCCCTGAGTCGTTTCTTATTTTCCTTGTGTTTTTTTTTTCCCAATCAGAAGCGGAACCGGAGTTGGAAGTAAACTTGGAACTTTGTAAAATTTCTAGATTTTGCTCCCGTCCCAATTCTAACTCCACTCATTTTTGTTTGTGTTGTCATTTTTGTTTTTGTTTGTTCATGCTTCCCTTCTCTTTTTTGTTCTTGTCTCGATTTTTGTTCCTTTGTCCGGACTAGAACTAGAAGTGGAACCAAACTTGGAACTTTGTAAAAGTTCCAGTTCTGGCTTTGGTCCCACTTCTGCCCCCTTTCCCCTTCATTGTCTTTCTTTGGCGTGCGACCAAAACTAGGTTTGGGGTTAGGTAAGAGACTTGTTAAAGTTCTTTATTTTGTCTCAAATCCGGGTCCACGTCTGCCCTGTCTTTGGTGTTCACAGGAGTTAACTATTTGTTTGCATTTCTTGCTCCACCTCTAACCTACCACATTTATTGCATTAATTCTAGCCTCCTCACATGTGCAAATTGATTTTAAAAATCTTTATTGTTTTTAACTGGCTCATTATCTTTGTTATCTAAGTCATTTTAGCGAACCAGATCTAGGAGAAATTCAAGAGGAGCGATTTGATTGTGGAGGTGTGCTGGTGAGCAAATATTTTTCAAGTTTTAGTCTTTCCTTGTGGGCGTTTCAAGGTAGGGTTTCTTCTCTCTTCTTTTCTCATTTTTCTTTTTCGTTTCATTTTCATGTTCTTGCTCATCATGTTTTGGTGAGTTCACAAGAAATTTTTCTATGAATCTTCGCTCATTTCTTGTTATATTTTTGGTTTTTTTTGTCCTATTTGTTTTCCTATTTTTTTTTCTTTCTTTTCATTTGTTTTTTCCCGTTTTGTTGTCACTTTCATGGTAGGTGTGTTTTTCCGTGCCCTAGTTTCTAACTAGGGTTTCGTTCAGTTGGATTTTTCATGTGTTAAATGTGTTTTGATTTTTTTGGAAACCCCTTTGATCTTTCTATCTATTGATTATGTGATTTCCATATCAAGTTTTTGATGCCCTAATTTTTGTGATGCCTTAGTTTTTTTAGTTGATGCATTGTGCAAATTGGGGTTTGCTTGACAACCTTTACAAAATATTCAACCTTAGGGTTTAAATTGGTCTTTATGTGATTAAGGGGTGAGGTTAAGCCCTTTATTTCAATTTCCTTATAAACCCATGTGTCCCGAGTCCTTAAAATTCATGTGACCACATCTTCAAGAAAGTGCTTTGTTTTCATGTTAAAACTAGTGGAAGTGGACTCAAGACCAAATTCGTCCCATTGATAGTTGAATTGGGGTTCATTCCCAAAATGATCCCACTTCTGTTCATTGGTAATTTTTTTCTTTACACTTTCCCTTTGGCAGACTCGGAACCAGAGTAGAAGTCGAACTTGGAACTAATGATTAGTTTCGGGTTAAGTTTATGTTCTAATTCTAATTCTGGTTTCATCCTGGTTCTGGTCCCGTTCTTGCTTTGTGTTGAAATGATTCCCTAATCTTCTGTGACTTTTTTTTTGATGAGTTTGAAATTTGGTTAAGTATGAAATTTTTCCTGAGGAAGTAGAGAAAGATGTTGGTTGATATATTGTTTTTTATGCTTTTTGTTCATCTAATACAAGGGTTTATTGCAGAGATTAGGAAATGTTAGGAGCATCAGAAGAGGCTACCCAAAGGATCCAACCTATAGAAACTTCAAGGCAAGGAGCTAAGCCAAAGAAGATTAAGGTAGAGCGGCTCCCTTACACCCTAAGATACAAACACATGGAAGCTACTCTTGTAGCCAACAAGGTGGATTCTGATTGGGTAGACATGACTGATACCAACTTGGGTCCATTCAATTATGAGTTGCTCTTGGAAACATTTGGTGAAGATGTAACAGGAAGGGCACAAAGAATTGTCCAATCTGGATTGGCACATGTTGCCATCTTTCCCCTATTGGTTCAGTGTCCTGAATTGGTAATGACTACAACTAGAGCATACAATCCTGCCACAAGGAAATGTGTGGATTTGCAGGGAAATGTTATTATTGACTTAACACCACAAATGATTAGATTTATGTTAAATGCACCACAAAATCCCAAGCAGCTCAATGAGGTAGAAGCCTTCAAACTATATAGTGACTAGAAGGAGACTAATAGAACTCATATGAACAAGAGTTGGATGAGGGTTGAGAAAAAGTCTCTAGCTAAGCTTCCTGACCAGCCTAAAAGGGCAGACTTCTATAAGGAGATTGGAGACATAATAATGATGCTCTCTAGGGTGTTTGGGAAGAGGGATGCTTCCCAGTTCAAAGAATGGATGTTTCCATTTATTCAGACTATCCTTGATGGTAAGAAACAATTTGACTAGCCCATGATAGTGTCAGAATGCATACACAATCAAATGCTTAGAGTGAGAGAAACCAAGAGTTTCTTCATGACCTCTTATGTGGTTTATGCAGCTTCTAGAAGCGGGATCTTTCTTGGACTAAATGTAGTAAGCATATTGGGAGAGGCCCAAGGACAAAAGAATGTGTGGGATCACTATGATCAACTCACCTTGCAAACCTCTAAGTCTCACTACAGAAGGGTTAATGATGCATTTATATATGTCATCATTAACCGACTAACATGAGATGTTGGTTATAGATTGAGTAGAGAGGCCATGGCCTTTATTGTAGAATGGGGACATTGGTATATCCAATACTCCAAATTTACCTATTTCAGGCTAGTTGGTTTTGATGGCCACCCCCATATATTGCCTAGGTGTTGCAACAATAGGATTGTCTTGATGGAGTTTATCTATCAAGCTATAATAGTCAACCTTAAGTTTTCCAATAAACACAAGATTGGTTGCCACAAATTCACCATGAAGTTGGGTGATAGTTGTGCACACAATGTGGCAAGTAAGGAAATTTTGGATGAGTTAATCTACTTGAAGTTGGGTTTGTACACTTCGAGGAAGCATTTTGACCCTAAACATAAGATGCAAGTGCTCCTTCCTATTTTCTTTGACAAACACTTCAATCTGCTGGAGGACTTTTGGATGGATTTACAAGATGAATATGATCTCAGAAGGAGAAACTATGAAAGATTGCCTATCCCACTCATGGTTGAGTATGGGATAAAGGAAGATATCCTTGAGACATTATCAGATGATGGGGTAACTTTGGATCCCCAATATGAGGCAGAAAATATAGGCACCAAGGACCTTGATCCAATGGACTAGAATACAGAAGAGTCCATTGACATAAAATAGATTGCAAGGCCAGTATTGGACAAGAGCATTCAATGGGTTATCATGAGGGTTAAGGAGCTAGAGGCTTAGACATCCAAGAAGAGGAAGGATGCAGGAACCGCCCAGTATAAAAAAATAAAAAGAAGAATTCCTCCTAAGGAGCCTTTGTAATTTCTCCCTCCCAATTCAAGGGAGGAGAGTGTTGCTAAGGATCTTCCTAAATTATAAGGAGAGGATTCCATTACAGAAGTTGATGCATCAACATCTGTTGCAGGAGAAGCATCCACTTAGCCTCTTGTTACAGAGCAACCAGGTGAGGAAATGCCTATAGGAACCATCCACAAAGAAGTTGAGTTATTAAAGGGGAAGGAGCCTGAAATAGAAATTCATGACATTGAGATAGACTTTGAGGCTACCCCATCTGAAAAAGAGACTCATGTGGTGGCATCCCTTAATGTAACTAAGGATGCATGGAATGAACATGTATTGACTAAAGAGGACCAATGGAAGATTTTTGAGGAGGCCAAAAGGGAAGCAGATGCCAAAGCACAAGCTAAGGCATTAGCTAAATAGAAAGAGATTGATGTTAAAGCACAATCTAATGCATTGATGAAATAGAAAGAATTGGAAGCTCAAGCCAAGGCTGATGAATTGGATAAGAAACAGTAGTAAAGGAAGCAAGAGATCAAACTTAAAGAGGAAAGAGACAAATTGGCTATGTTGTAGAAGATCCATGATTTAGAGGAAAAATTTGCTCAAAGAAGAGAGAAAGAAGCCCTTGAGGCTAAATTCAAGGTTGTTGAGGAGGCCCATAGAAAGAAAGAAGAGAAAGAATGCCTGCAAAGAGAGAAAGAGGTTGAAGAACTTTCTCTACATGAGAATAAATCTAAAGAGGCATGGGACTATGTCAAGGAACTAGAAAAGCAGAGGGACCAAATGCTAGAGGAAAAGAAATTGGAAGAAGAACGCTTGAAGAAGGAGTTGGAATTCAGAAGGTTACAAGAGAAAAAAGATAAAGAAAAGGCTGAAAGACTTGCACAAGAAGAAGCACAAAGAGAGCATCAGAATGTGCAAGAGATTGACTCTCAACCTAAAAACACCATATTGCAACCTTTGTCTTTTGTCATTGCTACTTCTTCAACACAAATGGCCACTACTCCTGCTACTCCTACATGGTTGAAACTTGATTTGGAGAAGAAGTAGATAGTTCAACCTTAGCCTCTCAATTGGGATGAAATGATGAAGGAGATTGAGAAGGAAAGACCCAAAAAGAAGGACAGAGTTCTTCACTCCACCAAGCTTACAGATGCAAGGGAAATCATTGTTGAATGCACAATCCCAATGGTTGATAAGGATAAGGATGACAAGAAAGTAACTAATTACTAGTTAGGTACTGTGAATTTGGGGAGACCTATAAGGAACCAACAAATGAATCTCATTGATATTGTAGCTTCTTCCAAATCTAGAATGATTAAAGATAAGCAAAAGAAAGATGAGCTTAAAGCTCAATTGGATCAGCTACATAAGTTCTTAAAGGATGTATCCACCCCAGTTTCTCAACAAGTTGTTGCTCCAGAAACCCCAATCCTACTGAGCAAAAAGGAAGTTGATGATTTAGTGCAAATGAGGAGTAAGGTGGCGATGCTTGACAGATGGATTGACAAACTTAATCAGGAATTTGGTGAAGTGTTGGATGATAGTTTCAAGGTTCATGAAGCAACACTTGAGTTGGTAGGGAATATGCACTAGCATGTTGAAGACCTAGAAAATCAAGATGAAGAGTACAAAGAATATGCTAAGAAGCTTAACGACATCAACAAAGTGCCTAAGTCAACTCTCCTAGAGCAGTCAATTCTTGAAGAAGACAATGCAATTTTTATTGAGAAGACTATGAGCATAATAAGATTCAAATACAAGTTCATTTATGAGCATAAGAATGAGGTTCAAGAAGCAAGCAAAGACTTGAACAAACATATTGATGAATTAGAGGCAGTAGTGGCTATTTTGGTCAATCTAGACATCCTGGTCAAAGAGGGTCTTCCTTTGGACAAGATGAGGGAGAAATGGCATAGTAGATTTGAAGAAGTAATACAAAAGGGATATGATGGAGAAGATATGTTATTGGATAGATTCATGGACATTATGGAAGAGGTAAAAGCTACTACAAGAGAATTAATCAAACTAAAGGATATGCAGGAATTTGCTTCAACAGAGTTAAAGAGGATTAAATTTGAGGACAATTGGTTAGATGGGCCTGATTTGGATATCCTTCAACAAGTGTTCTCTAGTTATGATGAGTATATCCTTGACCAAGCAACGTAGGAGTGAGCTAGTAGCAGAACACTCTCCTCTTAACACAACATCTTCTTTTCTCCTATTTTGCAAGATTTTGACACAAGTTGGACTCCAGTTCCCACCCACCAGTACCAACTTCTTCCTTGGGAATCATAATTTTGTGTAACAAACTAGTCAAGCCTTGTAACTAAAGATCAGTATTCCAATTCCTTCGTGCAGTCCCAATTCCTTAATTTGTGGATCTAAGTTTCTGATTGAGAGGAACTTGCACATAGCATGTCTATATGTAATTTTTGGCTCTGTTTTGTAAAGGTCGGCTCATTGAAGAAAGATTAGCCACCTGATGATAGAAAATGGGAATCATAGTTTTAAGATTTCATGAATTGTTAGCAAATACTTTGAAAGTTCAATTGAACTTGGATATATTTTTACAGTTTTTATATAGTTTACATGTTGTTAAGTTTGGACCTCTTTGATAAGATTAATGAATCATAATCAATCTGTATGCCAATGAGTTGTTGTGCCTAAATGTTTTCTATTTGATACAAGTCAGTAGAGGAAACCAGATTCAAGATTATCTCATTCAATTATTTGTGAATGAAATTGTTGTTATATCTATTTGATATGTGTTTTAATGATGAGTGAACTATTTTGGAATCTTAAAGTAAAGGTTTTAATGAATGGTTGTGATCGTTAAATTAAGCACTATGAATGTATGCAATGGTGTATATTATTCTATGGATTGCAACATGTTGTGGTTTTGGTTAGGTAAAGAAACACTCATTATTGATATGCATGTCTAGAGATTAAGAAGTTTTATTCATATTCTACTGTTTTAAAGCTCTAATCTATCTTTTATATTTATTTAAACCCCCCAAATGTAGGTTAATTGATTTAATGCATTTTTTTTCCTTATTACCAGCAAAGGCCACTTGAACATTACAATTACATTAACCATTGAGCAATATTAGCACAATTGAGAACCAACTACTAAGACCTTGGGAGTTATACTACTATATGTTGTCTTTCTTTTTTAGGAGAAATAGAAGGGTATGTGTAGGATCATGATGGGCCAAAAAGTGGCAATATGATAGGTATTTGTATGGTATGTGGCTGACGACTTTTTTTTTACCCAAAATTGATGAAATGAAAAGGGTTTTTAAAGGAGATTATCATCTTTCCACCAATATAAATTTGCTTTACTTTAAATTTAATAAATAATTATTATTCATTTTCTATTTGAATTATGACTAAAGTACTAATTGATAGGTTGATTGAAAAAAATTTATAGCTTTCAAACGGTATCACATTTTTTTATTCCAAAACATGCATTACATTCTATGTTTCGCATGCTATAGGATTAAAAAAATAAAAATTGAATTTCATGAAGTTTTGACTAAGTTAAGGTGGTTAGACATACGATTTTTTATATTTTTTAAAAGTTGTAATAAAAATTCATAATTAATTATTTACTTGGAAAAAAATTACAAAAAAATATGCATCACATCTAGACATGAGTCCTACTTATGTCTTAAATTTGATTAAAAAGTATTATCATTTTATTGTGGTTAGGGTGGTCAGATAGACACCTACTTCTTATTTTTTCCCTGAAATTTAACTAGTATTGCATTGAAATTTCAAATTTTACCAAATAGATTTTAAAAAATAAAAATAAACCTAGTAGTTTAGAAACTACATTAAATTTTCTATAGATTTTATTCTTACATATTTTTGAAATAATATAGATAACTTATTCAAATTTTTAAGTCAAGTTGCCGAACTCTAATTTTTTTGAATTTTTTGCCACTTAAAGGCCTCTTTTTTCCATGATGATCCTGCACATACCCAGAATAGAGATATTTTGTTTAATGTTGTTGTGTTATTTTGACCATCAACATACATCACACCCAATTTCATCCACAAAGTGACAAACACAGCGTATGAAGTAACAAGGTTGCACTAAGAACTAAGAAAAAGAAAAATGCAAAATGAATTATGCCAATGTATGCCCCCACTTTAAAGGAATTGCTACACACCATTTTATGAGCAATTACTTTAAAGTAGAAAAATGCAAAATGCAAAAAGAAAACAAGACATGAGAACCAACTTAGAAAGCCCCTATGCCAAGTCATATGTTTCTGAGAAAGGTTGCATCAATCAAATGAAAAGGAACAAAAGAAAGAGGGATTGCCCCCAAAAAGGAACACACCAAGCACATAAGGGATCTATGGATTTGGTGCCAATATGTTTGTTGTTGTAATTTTTTTATGAAAGAGCTTGGAACTGTCATCATTCCCCAAATACATAGAACTAAAATAATGACACAAAGAGAGTGAAAAAAAAATAAAAAATGAGGTCTATTTTGGATCAACATGGAAGAGACATCGTGGTCTCAATGCTTTGCATCATCCCCAAAAGGAGAAACACAAGCGAAAATAAAAGGAAAAGGAAAAGGCTTTTAGGTCAACATGAAGAAGACATTTGGTCTCAATGCCTTACATCATCCCCAAAAGGAAAACACAAAACAAAAGAAAAAAGGAAAAGGACCTTTTGGGTCAACATGAAGGAGACATTTTGATTACAATTCCTTGCATCATCCCCAAAAGGAAAACACAAAACAAAAGCAAAAAGGAAAAATCAATTTACAACATATAGAAGAATGAAGGTACAAATAGAGGAATGTCACTAAGAGAGAGAGAACATCAAACATCACATCACAAGGGACCACGATACGCACACATAAAGAAGAAGAAAAAGAAAATGAAAGAAAAATGCAAAAGGCAAGTGAGGCGAATGCAAATCAACCATCTAACAGGTCATCCACCTCCCAATCATGTTCATTGTATTGTGAGGGAATTTGACTATCCATGGGAGGAATTGCAAGTGTCGAACTAGGGGAAGTACCAGGTTCTTCACTTGGTGTGAGATATTTATCATGTAAGCACATGGAAGAGGAAAATAAAGAATTCAGATCAGTTGCACCTCTTTATCTATTTTAGAGATCTCCTCATCATCATCATCATCCATATTAATCACAATGGGGGGGCGGATGTTAATCTCCAATGAAGGATGTATCAAGAGTTGCATTTGTTGTATCAGATCATTTTGTTGTGGTGGTTGTAATGTATTGTCTTGTGGCGAGTCGGGATGAGGAGGGTGATTAGGTATTACTTCAATCAAAGGTGGAGGTTGATTTTCTTTGTTGTTTTCGATTTACAATTGACGAGCAAGGAGATGACATCAACGCCTATGCTCCCTAGCACCATGGTTTCTTTTTTATTCTATTTTAAAGTTGTGTGGGTGTAAGAGTAGGTTGATCCACCATAGGCTCCTTTTCTTCCTGAGGAGGAGGAACCGAAGGAGATGGGTCAATCACTTTCTCTCTTTTTTTATAAACTTGTGTAATGCAAGGAGGCCTGACAGGGTTGGTTTCATTATCTCGTGGATGTTTGGAGGAAGAAGGGGAAGTGTTTAGGGTTGGTTGATCTAAATTTTTTTGTTTCAGGTTCAGGTTGAAGCATTGTCTCATCAAGGATTGGGATGGTGGAAGCAGATGAGGATTGATTGCAGAGGGACAAGTCGGTAATTTTTTGTGCTTTAAAGTTTTGATAAGCAATGAAAAATAAGTCTTTGTGAGGTGTTATGGGCTCCATGGGTTCTGGCCAAAAGGCTTCTAAGGTGAAATTTTCTTTAGAAGACAAAGGGTTAAAGCCACTATGGTGGATAGTGAATATGTCATTGTCATGCAAAAATTTAAACATTTGTGTATGACTGAAGGAACAAATTTCATTGAGTGAAGCCATGGATAGCCTAGCCACAGATGAAACTAATCTAATTAAGGAATGATAGAGAATGTAATATCCATTGTATTAGGTCCTATTTGTAATAGAAGAATGATCGATCCAATCATAGGGCACATGAAACCATTATGTGTTTTGATCCATGCTCTTGGCTTGTCATAGTGATCTTGATAAAGTTCATGTAATACCAAAAAATCCTTAGCGATCACATTCTCACCATAGCCGGGATCTATGAGTATCCCATTAGTGGGCTTATCATAAATACGTTTGGCTATGTAGAGAGGACCATTGGGAAGATTTGGAAGAATATCTTTAGAGGAGAAAGGAATATCAAGATTCTTCTTGGGTTGGCCCTTATGAGGGATAACGTATATTGCTCCTACCATTTCATCCATAGGATTAATAGAGGGTCTATGTGGAATAGTATCAGGATGTTCAATCTCTTTATGAACAATCATCACATCATTGTTTTGAGTTTCACTAGCTTTGACAAATGACACGTTATGTTTAGGCATGGGATTGGTAAAAAATTGCAAATTTTGATTAGGTGGGGCAATGGACATATTTCCTTTTGCATTAACATTTGAAAGGGATAGACGACCAGAATCAATGAGTTCTTGTACTATGTTTTTAAGACACTTACATTGTTTTGTCATGTGCATTTTGTCTATGATAATGGCAATAAGCATTAGGTTGGAAGGTTGGAGGAAAAGGTTTAGTTGTATCTAATGGTTTAATAGGAGGTAAATATATCATTTGTTACTGGATAAGTTGGGTCATGGTGTTATGAAGTGTGTCTAGTAATGGTGTAAACTATTATTTTGGATCTCCATAACTATAAGGTATTGTGGTTTTAACAGTTGCTACTTGGTTGTTGAGGAGGGGGGTTGGATTGTAAAAACCCTTTGTTGGGTTTGTGAAATGTTTGTGAATTGTTTGAAGTGCTAGGTTTAGATTTCTCAGTTCATTTGGAAGTGCACTTTGATCACGACTACTAACTAGATTGTGATAATCACAAAGTGTTGTGCATAAGTACAGGAAAGAAGGAAATTTCATCATGGTCAATTTATCCTGAATGTGACTTTACAATTTTTTGATAAACATATTTTGGAGATGTGAATCAAGAACCTTGACATCTACTTGAGCATATAATGACTAATAGCGTGAAATGAAATTAGCTACTTTTTCATCCACATTTTGTTTACATCTCATTAAATCAGCCATTGTCTTTTTGGGAGTCATATGGACTTGGAAATGACTTATAAAGGCATCAACAAGTTCATTAAATGATCAAATTGAATGATTGGATAAATTTGAAACCACTCCAAGGTAGTGTCTTTTAAGGTCCTAGGAAATAGTTTGGCTAACATTTTATCGTCAAGGAAAAAATCATTGCATAAGGTTGTATAGGCGTTGACATGATTAGTAGGGTCTCCTTTACCTTTGTACTTCTCAAACCTAGGAATTTCAATTCCTTGTGGCATTGGTGTTCTTAATATTTCCAAAGATAACGGGCTACTACAGACATAGTAGGTGGGTGGTGTAGTTTGGTTTTGGTTTACGGTAGATATTTGTTGTTGCATGGAAGAAATAGTTTGGAAGAGCTGTGTAATGAGAGGGTCAGTGTAAGTTGTATGAGGTGGAAGAGAGAATGGTGATGGAGTGTATGCAATGTTGGGACAAGTGAATGGAACACTAAGAGGGGTGAAGGTGGTGGAGGATGGAGCATTTGATGCCACAAAAGAACTAGGAATGCTAGTTGGAATAGCGAAAGAAAGATTCACCTAACTAACTTGTTGCATGGTTTTTGTAACTTGAGGAGTGGTATAGGTAGGTATGGATGCTACGGTTGAAGGAGGAGGAATGTGAGATCCTCCTTGGCTAACCATAGTGTTTGTTGGTTGAGATGTGTTAGACGCATGTTTTTAGTATATCTCAACAATTTGTTTCATAACATCTAAGCCCTCATCACTTTCAAGAATTCGATGGATGTTTTCTATAGCAAGAATTGTAGTGGTTGAAATGTTTTCAAGACACAATTTTTGTTGCAAATGTGTTAAATCCTCATGAATGTTAATGACTTTGTCCTGTAGAATGTGAGTGTCTGATGTGTCAACATGCATTGTATGTGAAGGTAAAGGGGTACTAGTTGTAGTATCCATGCCTAATGCACCATTTTCCATACCAGGAGTAGGAGCTCAAGACAACCCAAGGTCCACAACGAGTGTGTTATCACGGGATGCCATGAGTCAGGAACTTCTTCTCATTAAAGTATTATCAATAGGGCACCAAACACTCATACAAATACCACAAGAGGTGGGGTGGATGCAAATACAATGAAATATAGAAATAATAAAATACAAATAATAGTATTTCTGTAAACTAAAACAGGAATGCAATACTAGAAAATAGAAGTACAAAAAATACCCAGAAATTACCATAAATTATAGTGCAAAATGTGCAGGAGAACTAAGTCGCCTAGTGTGGCGAATTAGTCCCAGTGATGATTTTTTTAAGATTTTTCAGAAATGTTGAATGCAATTTTATGTCTTTCAGATGCACAAATGTGACTACAAGATGAAAATGTAGATTTTTCGTGATTTTCAATGTAAAAATGATGCAAAAATGCAAGCTATTGGAGCTTTTCACTAATGCAATTTTGAAAACCCTAGGATACAATTTAAAAAATGCAATATCTAATGAAATGTAAATGAAAATGGAACCTAGGATGTACTTAAAATTAGAAGAAAATATGTTCAAAATTTGAGTTCACCAAAATGTGGACAATGATTTTGAATTGCCCACACTACTTTAGCTCCTTATAGGGTTTTTCACCTAAAAGGAGAAAGGGGAGGGGTCCAAAATGCAAATTTCTACACTCAAGATTAATTTAAATGAGATGTAATATGTCTAATTATGATGTAATAATGCACTAATATAAAAAGAAAATGATTTAATGATGTAAAACCTAAGATATGTAAAGTGTTGGAAAACACACTATGATATGCAAAAATGCCTAAAAAATGCAAGTAAATGACAAAATAATTAAATAGGATTGGAGAGGTGCACCTAGAATTTGAAATTTAATGTGGAGAGATTCTAGAATCCTAAAAAATTGATTGAAAATGTTGACTGGGACACTTATGCTAGGCTAGATGACTTAGTCCCAATTTTGGGAAAACTTGTCAAAATAGGAATCTTCCAAATGGGTATCCAAAAATGTAAAAACCACTTTTTAAGCCTGGAAATGGGACTAATCTGCCACTAGTGGTGACTTAGTCCACCTAAAAATTTCAAGAATCTCGGGATAGGATCATGTAGCTTCAGGTTTACACTTGCTTTTCTGATAGGTGTTCGCACTTGATTTTGCAAAAAACGGGATAAAAAGGGGACCTCCAAGCTTGAATTAGGGCTATGTTGACTTGAATAGCTTTGATGAATTCTTGACCACTTTTCAATACCTATTTCTTCGACAAATTAGCATACAAAGTCTGCAAACTCACATGCAAAGAGGGAAAAATGGTTAAAGGTTAGAGAATAGGGGTTTGCCTTGGTCAAACCCCACTTTGGTAATCAAACCCTATGAAATGAAATTAAATGGAAAGAGAATCATAAATAAACAACATGCGATGTCATAAACTTACCAAACCCTTGATGTAGAGGGTATGTGTAGGATCATGATGGGCCAAAAAGTGGCAATGGGAAAACAATTATGTTTTTCATCAACCCAAAAACACAAAAACACCGAGTTGACTTTTTTGTGGCTTGGGTGTCAATACATTGCTCTAAAGCAATGTCCAAACCAAGATTTCCATATCAGATATCCGATTTGAGGCACATGTGTGTGTGTGTATTTGTGGGCTATTAAAATCATTTACCATTTGTACAAGCCACGGGCACATAGTGAGGAGGATTTTCCAATATCAAATATCTGATTTGAAAGGTTAGTTTTTAGAAAAAAATTTGCTTTAATCAAATTTTCAATTAGATTTGTATAATTTCATGTAGTTTTTTATTGGATTTTTTTTCAAAATAGGGTTTTTGATTGATTTTTATGAAATCTTGAGTTTAGAATGGATTTTATTAAAAATGATTTTTTTTTATGGATTTTGATTAAAAAATAGTGTTGTTTATGTATTTTTATTAAAAATTAGAGAATCTTATAGATTTTTTTAAAAAGTAGGGTTATTTTTGGATTTTTTTTAAAACTAGGGTATTTTTACAATATTTTCATTTATATTGTCTAATTTCAATTAGATTAACTAGTTTTTAACTTTAATCAGGCATTATGGTTGTTGAGAATTAAAATGCACAAATTCCAAATGATCCACTAGCTGAGAATGAAAATACACAAATTCCAAATGCTCCACCACCTCCGCAACCATCAATTGAAGACTTAATTGGTGAAAAATTGTAGCAATTAAGGGGCATTTCTGATGTTTATATGAGAATCCCTCGATTATCTAAGATTTCAAACACATTGAAGGAAATAATTAAAAATATAAAAACCCTCTCCAGCCAAAATAATGCATTTCATTCATGGCGAGAAGACATGAGGGAATATTACACATGTGGATTGTCTTATGATGATGTGAAAGATCTCAGAATAACCAAAGCCAAAATAGCCTCTTTATTTGTTAACCCATGCACTAGTTTCCCAGTTAATGTTAATAAACCAAAACTTTTTATAAAATGGTGTACACATAGGGACATTGTAGATAGATTTTGGGATCGTTGGTGTATGGTTTTTGATAAACCATCAAACAACAATTGTGATATACCATTTTACTTTATTAAAAAATTATATGTTGAGTTTTTGTTAGGGCATCATGTCAATTACTTTGACATTAAACCCTTCCAGGGCATTGGTGGAGGTATGCCCTAGGATAGACCAAGGGCAGTTAGAGTAGTCCCATGCCCATATGTTCCCCCTCCTCTCCTTCCTCTACCACCTCCAATATATCAACCAGATATTATGCAGGATGTGGCCACACAGACTATCCAAGCTATTCACTCTTTGAGTGGTCTTTTGGTTTTGCATGCTTCTACAATAGCTCAGCCACATTCTGGTGATGTTGGCAATGGCTCGAGTATCGTTGTGTCATCCTCATTAGGTCTGCATATTTATGTGCAACATACTTTCTCTATGTGCCACCAGATATGCTTGGGTCCTCTTGTACATCCCATCGAGCATCCCTTGGACAATTATATTTATGACCTCCATGATGTGGACATTATAGATCAGATGCAGGGGAGTGGAGCGCACCCTACAGAGTCCTCTCCTGCTAGAGAGGGGGACATTGGAATAGTGACACAAGTAAGATTTAAGTTGTAAATTCATAACTTGGATTTGTTTTTAAATGAATATTAATAAGAGATAGTATAAATTACTAATATTTATTTCCATGGTCTATTTAACTGTTGATGTCTAAGGAGGAGCTCGCACAAGTGACTAATAGCACCCTTAGGGCCATTTCATTTGGCCTCGACACACACACAGTATATATTTTTGCACTCACTCGTTTACATTTTTTTACTATATACTTGCTTGTCATTTGAATTGTGATTAATGAAATTATATAATAGCTTATATGTTTATCTTATTTTCCTCTTGTAGGAAATACCTAGTGTGAGCGAGGTGCAACCTTGTCCAGACTTTGGAGATGCAATGTTAAATAAGGGGAAGGTAATTGAACTCAAATTTGATTGAATTAAGAGTTTTAAGATCTTATATTGGTTATACATACATCGACATAGATTGGTAGTTTCATATGTACTTGTCATTTTTATGTACAAGCAATTATGATCTATACATCATTGTTGACAAGTGCCACAACGCTTGAAGGAGTAGGTATTGAAACACCTCAAGGAGTAGGTGTTGAAACACCTCAAGGAGGAGGTGTCAAAACACCTAAAGGAGATAAAGAAAAAGATCAACCTAAAGAGGTATGTGTTTATTTTATTTTCTGTTTGGTAAATATGTTCCTATTACCAACAATTGTATGCTAACTTGGATCAATTTTATTTTTTTGTTGACATATATAGATTGGCATTACAAAAGTTGGTTTGTTTGGTTCTTTGAGAGGGGAATATACTAGGACTCCTGACCCTTTGAAGAGATGGATATTTCAGGTAATCAAGATTTCAATTTTAGAGTTCAATTATAATTCAATGTATATTGATTTTGATGTTAATTATTCGATTGTAAATTATATAGTATAACTAATCTCAATTGTGGTTTGAAATTTTCTTGTGCAACTACCTTCAAAGCCAACGAGTGCTTCAAAGAGGCTCCATTTTGATAATCCACTAATAGTTTAGGATGAGATAGACATTTTGGTATGTAAATTTTGAATAGACATCGAGATGGCATATGCGACATTTTGTAAAACTTTGTTTGAGTTGGCATTGATGCCATTTTTGTATATGGAGATACACTCAAGATTATTGGATAATTTGATATATAGAATTTGACAATCAAAATTTAATTTCTTCCTCATGTGCATGATTAAACTCTTTGAAAATTTAATCAAGTGAGCAATGGTTAAATATCAATGTACAATAGCATAAAAAATAATGGTTGTATTATGTAGTTTATATTAATATCGTTGATTACATTGCATTGCACATCTTTCAAACTCAAAGCATTACTTCACATTGCATAACTAACAACTAGATGTTGATAGATGAAAATTTTTCAATTACAATATAGTTTTTACAAAGTCAACCTAAGCAGTTATGCAATTACTTCACATTACATAACTAATAACTAGGAGTAGTTTTCAATTGACTTTGCTTGTCATGGAATTTTATGACACCACATTTCTTTGAGGCATTTTTTCAAACAGTTCACTGTCTTATCTATGCTACAACATTTTTCATACATGTGTACCAAAGATTTGTATCAAACAATTCATTGGCTTGTTGTTATAGCTAAAAGCCTAAAGAAAGTTCTTTCAAACAAGCTATGGATTGATGCAGAGTGGGGGTGAAAACATATGTGAAAACTACCCTTGACTCCTTTGGACCAAATTTGAGAACCAATAACATACCCTTGTCCTAGGCTAGTGAATTAGCCCTCTTTCACAAAGTGAGTTCCCTTTAAACACTTGATCTTCACAAGAACACCCCAAAAAATCTTGATTTGTGTCATAAAGTAAAAAAATATAAGATTATTCTGCACCTACAGGTCCTTTAGTAGGTTGTCCCATGAAACCATATGTTTACCATGCAAATGCATAGGATTTATTGAAAGTACCACTTGCACAACTCCCCTGACCATTCCACTAACTTAGAAACCTCTATTATGACCCCAATATGCTTAAACGTTAAAGATATTCCTCCACTCACATTGATTTTAACAAACCCTAGGCTAAAAACTCCATTTTCATGCAATTTAAGCAATGATTTGCTTAGGACAGCAACTCCAAGACTCACAAATCATTTCCCCTTTCTTAAATGGACCTGAAAACATTCAAATCATATTGTACAAAGCCTCACCACCAAGCCACACGAAAGGTACATTAGGTGGAGGGCTTCAATAATTCATAATTTACTCAAAATGCAAAATTTGGGTTCACTTCTCACCTTGAGAAAACCTGGCACAAAACTCACAAAAAATGAAAAGAAAGAACTCAAAACAACTTTAAAGGGGTCTTAGGCTTGCTTCCCCCTCATTCCACATGCTATGCATCCGTTTACTTATTGTGTAGGGGTTGAACATGGAGAAAACATAGATTTTTTTCTATAGAAACTACAGTTTTTGCAAAGTAACTCAATATGATCTTATTGATTCTTCACAAAATTACATTCATCAATCCCAAAAATGAATTCCTCAACCTTTTTCAAGACTCTCCCCCACACAAAACAACCAACCAAATCCCAATAACTGACTTATAAACTAGGTTACCTATTCGGGTTCGAGGGTTCGATTCACTAGTTTGGCTAAAATTGTTTTAGGGGTGGTTCAGTTCATTAGTTAAAAAAACATGTAAAAATTATATATATATATATATATGCATCCTAGAAGCATGAATTGGGATTAGAATATCACATAACATCATATAAACAACAAAACCACCATAAACTTGAATGTCATTTAATACATGCATGATAAATATTCATCATTGAAACTTGAATTGTGGTAGCTTGATATATAGGGTCTATTGATGCCAAGGTTCAATTTGTATGTTTTTGAAAAAAGAATCCAACTGAGTAGAGTTATTAGCATTCTTTAGAAATCATAAGAATTTATTTAGTACACTAGCCATTTTGATGTCTTCTTGCAATCTCAAATGCTAAATCTGTGAAGAAGTTAACTCTGTTGCCCACTAGTTTCCATTAAAAAGAAAGCAACAAGCTATGGTCTCATGGATTTTTTTCACTCGAAAATTAGCATTGGAGTTTAGTTGGAGGCTAAAAACTACTTGTAAGTGCATAAATAAATCTTGTTCTACAACTCATATGACCTAACTGACTATTCCATCATGTTCGGATGGTTATGTTTAGGTTAGGTATGGTCCCCTTTCGTACCCAAATAGGCTGAAGTAGTTTGATCTATGTTTAATCAGCGAAATCCCTTAAGAGTCCAAAGTGCAAAAGGGTAGCAATCTTTGATGGACTATTTCTTGGAAACTATGATGCATACAAACTTTTTTTTTTGAGGTTACAAGATTGTGTTGGACCCCTCTACAATAACCTCTCTCAATTTTTGCTATCTTGGAGGCATTTTCCCATGGTGGAAAGCTTTCAGTTGAGGGAAAAGTTATCATATGCAAACAATGTAAAGTTGCAAAGTGGTGCAACTTTCATTCATAAACTTGTACAACCAAATGAACTATTCCAACACATCTGGATGGGTACATTTATGCTAGGGATGGTCCTCTTTTAAACCCAAATATGTTGAATCACTCTGAGCTACATTGGACCAACGATTTCCCTTAAGAGTCCAAAGTGCTAAAAGGAAGCAATCTTTGAAGGGCTATTTCTCAAAAATCGTGACATTTACAAACTCTTTGTTTGAGGCTATGGGATCATGTTTGACCCATTTACAATAACCTCTCTTTGTTTTTGCTATCTCAGAGGCGTTTTCCCATGGTGGCAAGTTTTCAGTTGAGGGAAAAGTTGTCAAATGCAAGCAGTGTAAAGTTGCAAAGTGGTGCAACTTTCATTCAGCAACTCGTACGACCAAATGGACTATTCTAACACATCCAAATAGATATTTTTATGCTAGAGATGGTCCTCTTTTGCACCCAAATACACTGAATCACTCCAAGCTACATTGGACTAGCAATTTCCCTTGAGTCCAAAGTGTTAAAAGGTAGCAATCTTTGAAGGGTTATTTCTCAGAAACCGTGATGTTTACAGACTCTCTATTTGAGGCTATAGGATCCGTTTGGACCATCTATAATAACCTCTCTCATTGTTTTCTATCTCAGAGGCATTTTCCCATGGTGGCAATTTTTCAGTTGAGGGAAAAGTTGTCAGATGCAAGCAATGTAAAGTTGCAAAGTAGTGCAACTTTCATTCAGCAACTCGTACGACCAAACAAACTATTCCAACACATCCAAATGGGTAGGTTTACACTAGGGATGGTCCTCTTTTTCACCCAAATGCATTGAATCACTCTGAGCTACATTAGACTGGCGATTTCTCTTAAGAGTCCAAAGTGCTAAAAGGAAACAATCTTTGAAGGGATATTTCTTGAAATTCGTGATATTTAAAGACTCTCTATTTGAGGATATGGGATTCTATTTGGCCCATCTACAATAACATCTCTCAATTTTTGCTATTTCAGAGGCGTTTTCCTATGGTGGCAAGTTTTCAGTTGAGGGAAAAGTTATCAAATGCAAGCAGTGCAAAGTTGCAAAGTGGTGCAACTTTCATTCAGTAACTCGTACAACCAAACAAACTATTCCAACACGTATGGATGGGTACATTTACACTAGGTATGGTCCTCTTTTGCACCCAAATATGCTGAATAACTCTAAGCTACATTGGACCGATGATTTCCCTTAAGAGTTCAAAGTGCTAAAAGGCAGAAATATTTGAAGGGTTATTTCTCATAAACCGTGAGATTTATAGACTCTTTGTTTGAGGCTATGGGATCATGTTTGGCCCATCTACAAAAACCTCTCTCATTTTTTTCTATCTTAGAGGCATTTTCCTGTGGTGGCAAGTTTTCAATTGAGGGAAAAGTTGTTAGATGCAAGAAGTGTAAAGTTGCAAAGTGGTGCAACTTTCATTCAGCAACTCGTACGACCAAACAGACTGTTCCAACACTTCTGAATGGGTACGTTTATGCTAGGGATGGTCTTCTTTTGCACTCAAATATGTTGAATCACTCTGAGCTACATTGGACTGGCAATTTCCCTTAAGAGTCCAAAGTGTTAAAAGGAAACAATCTTTGAAGGGTTATTTCTCAGAAACTGTGATGTTTACAGACTCTCTATTTGAGGCTATGAGATCATGTTTGGCCCATCTACAATAACCTCTCTCATTTTTTTCTATCTCGGAGGCATTTTCTCGTGGTGGCAAGTTTTCAGTTGAGGGAAAAGTTGTTAGATGCAAGTAGTGTAAAGTTGTAAAGTGGTGCAACTTTCTTTCTGCAACTCGTACGACCAAATGGACTATTCCAACACATCTGGATGGGTATGTTTACGCTAGGGATGGTCCTCTTTTGCACCCAAATACGCTGAATAACTCTGAGCTACATTGGACCGACGATTTCCCTTAAGAATTCAAAGTGCTAAAAGGCAGCAATCTTTGAAGGGCTATTTCTCAAAAACTGTAATATTTACAGACTCTTTGTTTGAGTCTATGAGATCATGTTTGGCCCATCTACAAAAGCCTCTCTTGGTTTTTTCTATCTCAGAGACGTTTTCCCGTGGTGGCAAGTTTTCAGTTGAGGGAAAAGTTGTCAAATGCAAGAAGTGTAAAGTTGCAAAGTGGTGCAACTTTCATTCAGCAACTCGTACGACCAAACGGACTATTTCAACACTTCCAAATGGGTACATTTACACTAAGGATGGTCTTCTTTTGCACTCAAATACGTTGAATCACTATTAGCTACATTGGACTGGAAATTTCCCTTAAGAGTCCAAAGTGTTAAAAGGAAGCAATCTTTGAAGGGTTATTTCTCAAAAAACATGATGTTTATAGACTCTCTATTTGAGGCTATGAGATCATGTTTGGCCCATCTATAATAACCTCTCTCGGTTTTTGCTATCTCAGAGGTATTTTCTCATGGTGGTAAGTTTTCAGTTGAGGGAAAAGTTGTTAGATGCAAGCAGTGTAAAGTTGCAAAGTGGTGCAACTTTCATTCTGCAACTTGTACGACCAAATGGATTGTTCCAACACATCCAGATGGGTACGTTTATACTAGAGATGGTCCTCTTTTGCACCCAAATATACCGAATCACTCCAAGCTACATTGGACCGATGATTTCCCTTGAGAGTCCAAAGTGCTAAAAGGCCATACCATCTATTGTACGATATATAGTTGGATGGTATGGCTATGGTAGATTTTATTAGGAATATATAAGGTGACTATGTGGGTTTGGAGAGTTGGAAAGGTTTGTACTTGAGTTGGTGAGTTTCCATGCATGGAAAAAATGAGTGAAATTAGGTAAAAAATGGTGGTTACAACTTGCTAATGTCAATGAAACATGGGGGCAGCAAGATTTAAGGTTGGATCAAACTTGTACAATTCCTAATAGACATGTTTGATGGGTTTATAAGGTGTGGCAAGGTTGGAAACATTGATTTCCTTAAAAACATCATGAAAGTTGCTAAAAATGAAGTTGCAGCCAAGTTGGATTTGAGGAGAAAAAGTGGCAAGCCACTATAATTTATTATATATAAATAGGAGAATTACAAAACCTAGTTCAAATGAACATACCGACAGGAAAGAACCAGGAAGAAAACCTTTGGTTGTAGCTTGATTAAGTACAAAAATGATCAATAATTAGAGTTTACAAAATTAACTTGTAAATTAAATCTAATTACAGTAATTTCTAGATCTAATACAGAATTGTGTGATTATGCTTTTTAACTGTTGAAATTACAAAATAAGCAATTAGAAATTCAAATACTGAATTTAAACTAGAGAGAAAATTGAGACAGAAGAGAGAAGAATGAGACAAAGAAATAGAAGGATCACAATGTGCAGATTGATAACGGAGTTCATCCAATGTGGACTACGTCTTCAGGTCCGCTTCTTAATGTTGGGACCACTTTATTGATATCGCCAAGCAAAATTATGCTTTGTTACAATACCCAAGCTCTAAGAACCTGCAATAATCTCTCCACAATCTCTCACTCTTTTACAATTTTTGGTGTACAAAAACACCTTGTAAATTCTCCTCCAAAGAATTATTTCTCCTAAAATGAACTTGAATAATTCTCCCTATTACAATTCTCTCCAAGAAAATTCTCGTACAAAATTCTCCACTCAATAATTTCTAATCCATTTACAAAGATCACCCCTTTATATACACAATTATTTGCTAATATGGTTTTAACCATATTATTTTGCAAATATTGCATATCTCCCGTATACAAGAAAAAATTCCAACCATTTCCCCCTTTTACAATAAAAATCACTAATATCCCATTAGTATAACAAATTAATCTTTCAAAAATAAATCCCCCTTTTCCTTTTATAATTCCAAGCCATACAATTAAAAAACGAACCCCTTTAACAATGGGCCATTATAATTTTGGACTTACAAATAATAAAATATCTTTTAAATGAATGGCTTATAATTCAAGCCTTTAATCCTTTCGGGATTTATTCCTTTAATAATCTTTATGAATTATTTTAATTCTTATTTAAGCCCCTTAAAATATTATAATTTGGGCTTAAAGGGGTTAATTGTTGAAATATGAGTTTATGGGCTTTTTTTCCTCTCCTTGTTTTATGGGCAAGGGAAGAGGATTTTAAGGGATAAAATCCCACCAAATCCTCCTTGAAATCATAAAAATCTTTTAATTTTTAAACCATATGTGTTTTCTTTTATCAATATGGTTTAATCCATATTCCTTTTTCCACCATGTCTATGCCAACTTACCACTCCTGCCATGTCACCACCTGCCACGTTAGCTTGCTGATGTCATCGAAGTCAACTAGAGTCAAAATTTTGACTAGCCATAACTTTCACATATGAGCTACATTTTTGAAACCGAATATAGTTTTGAAATCAGCGCAACAAGCACTACGACTTAGCATCATTTTTATTTCATTTTGAGACAATCAATTTTTTGGCTTTTTAAACCTTTGACTGAACCTTTGACTGAACATAACTTTTGCATACAGACTCCTTTTAAGCCCATTAAAGTTGCGTCAGGATCGTGTCAGCAAGCTCTACGCATTTATGCTTCTTTGGATGAATTCTAAGATTGTAAAATTTTTACGTATTTTGGATCCACCTAGATCATTCATCCCCATTGAGAAGCTTTTGAACCTCCAAAAGTCTATTTTTATGTACAATTTGAGCTAGGGAAATGTCGCCCCACTTGCCCAGTATCATCTATCCTTCCTGCTAAAATTTTGAACATGTGACCCATCACAAACACAAAGAAATATGAGGTAACTTTGTTGATACCATCAACTGCATGTTCATCAATATTCATTATCACATTCATCATCCACATACAAATAACAAGAAGAATAACAAGCAACGGTACTAAATACACTGATGTGAAGGAAATAGTATCAACATTTTGGATCTCCTAAATAGTAACATTGTTAGAAAATGAAACATTCAAACCCTCTTTTACCACCTCTAGTGAAGGCCTAATTCTGCTTGCAACTAATCCTCACATTATATTGTCTGTGACACTCTATCATCTTCATGCTTAGTATCACTAGTTGTTATAGACATGAGAGTTAAAGCATTGCTTGCATTTACATTCATTTTCATATGCCCTGTGTTTACAACAGATCTATCATTCTTCATGTGATGAGATTTTACAATATATTTAAATCCATCCTGTTGTGCAGTTTTGCACACACGCCCCACTTGGAGTAGGGACCCTCTTTTTCGGGATGTCTTTTGACCTTTGGTTTTATTGGATTTGTCTTTTTGAGGTCTTGGGATGTTGGTCTTAATGGCTTTGGTCTTGCCTTGAGGCTTGAATTGGTTGAAGTTGGGTTTCTACAAAATCCAGGTTTTAACCTGAGTCCGGGATTTTCCAGCTTCGATGGATTTTCCTAAGCTCTAGTTCATTGTTTGTTTACTGCTGAATTTTCTGAATCCAGGTTACTGCTTGACTCCGGGATTTTCCGGTTCTGGTGGATTTTCCCGGACTGTGTCAAAATCTCGAACTTCGTTAAAATCCTGATTTCTGCCATATCTGCGAAATTCGTGTTCATCCAGATTTTCCGCGTGTCTTGGTTTTTTCTGAAATTTCGTCCTGGGCTCAGGTTTCTGGATATTTCTGACATGTCTTGTCGTTCATTAATGCTCAAAGTACCTTTGCTCAGACACGAATATGGAGGGATTTAAAGTCTTTTAGGCATCATTTTGACTTCAATATTCACTTGTTTTCTGCTTTGGCATCTGAGTGCATTCTTCATTCGAGCTTTGAGCATTGATCTTGAGCTGCTTGCGTGTGGATTGTTTGGGCGCTGGTGTCAGGATTTTCTTTGCTAGGGCACACTTGTTTTGCAGTCACCTCTTCGAGCTCGAGCCTCATCCGTATTGATCCATGGTAAGTTGCGGCTAGCTCTTCCATCTGTTCGCATGATAATTGAATCTTTCTAGGTCAATTGGTAGCCGTTTTGGGTTGGGCTTTGCTTGGATTATGGCTTTGTATTTATAAAGCTAGGGTTTGACCCATCTTTTCATGAAACTTCATCACCTGTACCGTTTCTGCTTGTGTTTATCCATTAAATGGTGGGTGTTTCATTGTGGATGGTGTTATGGGTCAGATTTTTTCCCTCTAAGTGCGTAATTTGCTGTCTTGTGTGAGGTTAGGGTTTTCGGTGCTCTACCCAGATTAATGAATTTTTTATGGTTTGTATATCTTGCGCCCAGATTAAACTAGCCCCTGCCTTGTGAAGACTTGGAGTGCTTTAGATTCATCTTTAGGGATAGTATTCCAAACCTCGAGCTTACCCTGGTTTTCATGGCGAAGGGTTTATTTGTCAAAATTAGGGCATCATTGTTTCCTCATGAGGATTAGTCATTTGAAGGTTTTGGAAATTTGAACTTGTGTGCATTTGAGGTCTTGTTTATTGGTGTTGATTTTGAGATCATTTGAATCCCAAGTAGTAATGTTTTGCATGATTATTCAGTTGACGGGTCGCGTGTTATCATTTGTCGGGTTTCTGGGGTGTCCGCAGAATTCCTGCGCACCCGGATTTTCCCAGTTTCGGCCAATTCCGCGAGGTATAGCGAATTTCAGAGTATTTGAACTGTCCACAAAAATCCATCTTGTCCAGACTTTTCCAGTTTTCCTATCTGGTTTCATTTCTTTCGATTTCCCGAAGATAGGATCAATGGAGTAAATGCTAAATGTTGATTTCTTGTTGCTAATGGATGAATTTCATGATAATCTTATAACCCTTTGCCCAAACTAACGATTTATTTGGCGAATGGTGTTTTGGTAGCAAGAATCCGTCTAGGTCAGATTCCTCTGAATTCCACCTTGACCGGATTTTCCCGGCTTACCTTGTTTTCCCGGATTGTTTTATTTTTTCGGATTTTCAAACATTAATGATTTGTGATGGATCTTAACTGCTTTATATGATTTTATGCTAACCTTTGGATTGGAATATGTATGACAATTGGATACTCATGACGATCCTTTGTGAGTGCAGGCTGAATCAAGCAAGGTTGCAGTAGGAAAATCTAAAGGTGACATGGAGGGGTCCTCCATTTCAGAGGTAGAAAGATTAAGGTTGGATACCAAGAGTCAGCTGCCAGAAAGCAAGATATCTTCGGTGTGGTCTGATGTCTCAGACACCAATGTTGGAGCATGGCAATATGAGGAATTCAAAGAGAGAACAGCTCAGAAGGATCTGTCGGTCCTGAGACAGGGAATGATGAAGTCTGGACTAGTTCATGTGGTAGGGTTCCCTCCTACAATCCAATGCTATGAATTAATACTGGAGTGTGCCCGGCAGTATGACTTTGACACACAAAGGGTTGTCAATACCGAAGGGAGAGTTTTAGCAAATTTTAATCCTGTTTCTATCGCCCAAGCCTTTGACATGCTGGATTTTCCTCTGTGTGTGCCTCGAACATGGACTTGGCCAAAACATATTATGAGAATGAGCCCACCAAAGCTCAGCAAATGATTAATTCTTGGTTGGAGAGGCCAAAGTCACACTATTCCAAACTGCCCAAGCAATTGCATAGGGTTAAATTCAGATCAGATATTTATGATGCGATCACATTTTTTAGCAGACTGGCAGGTTTGAAAAGCGTTGGAATCTTGGAAAGTTGGATGGTCCATGTGATCAATAAAATTGAGCAGGGTACTAATTACCACTGGGCAGGACTTATTAGTGCTGTGATTGATAGACAGCTGAGGGATGTCCTAGAAACAAAGAAGTTAACCATGTCTTCTTATGTGATGTATGTGTTGGCTAGATTTTACCCATATAGGGGTTTGAATCCACAAGGGACATTTGGACAAGATATAGTCTATGAGATATACCCAGAATTACACTTAGGACATCAGAATTATAGAAGAGCCAATGATGCATTCACAATGCATATCACTAGGATGCTTCAAAATGCGGAGCATGTGAGATTATTAGATGGAGCGAAGGAGTTGATAAAGAAATATGGGGCTTGGTTTATTCAGTTTCCCACCTTCTCTTACATCAGGATTAACGGATGCCAAGCTGCTCCATACAGGTTACCTAGGTACCCTACTGACCATATCGTGTTGTTGGAGGTTGTGAGACAGATATGTGAATTTGATGGAATTGTCAAAAAGGCAAAGCATAAAATAGGTTTTGGTGGGGATTTCCCTCTCAGAATTGGTATAGCTGAGGTGTGCCCTTCCATCCAATCAGCACATGCAGTAGGGGATGAATTGGCAGCTCATGGTTTCTCCTTCCACTCCAAGAGGACAAACTTTGATATCACCGGGGAAGCACAGAAGAAGGCCACCAAAGAGTACCGTCATAAGGATGACCTAGAAGACTATTGGGAAAATATCAAGGATGATTTTGAGGCAAGGAAGAAGAGGTACTCTAGGCTTCTAGTTGATGTGATCAGGCAATATAACGTTAGGTTGATCCCTGACCAGCTGGAAGATGATGGGAATCTGGTGCAGGACCATGCATATGAGTCTGTTAAGGACAGACCTATTGGAGAGGTCAACTAGAATTATGATGAGGTAACTGAGTTAGAGGACCTAATGGCTCTTGTTATGAGATTTACTACCTCATGGTTGAAGCATAAGGTTTGGGAGTTGGAAAGTGAGAAGGTACCTTGTACCTTTAATTTGATGGGAAATCTCAATCCTATGTCCACTTCAGAAGAATCTGGGGAAGATGACCCCAAAGGGAAAACTAAAGGAAGCTCACCTTTTAAAATCAAAATCAGAAGCCCTAAAGAAAGTGATCCAGAATTGAAAAGAAAACCAAAAGGGAAGAAAAGAAGTCAAACTTTAAAAATAGGCAAGTCTTCTGAAGAAGAGGAATTTGAAAAAGCAGAAGAAGAGGATGCTCCTCTGTAGCCAAAGAAGACAAGAACAACTAGAGTTTCAAAGAGAAAAGGTCAAGAGGCTTCCAAGGATGAGATTCCTATTGTTGAAGTAGAAAGTTCAGGAGAAAAGACTAAAGTTTATTCGAGGAGATCAAGGACTCCATCCCCTAAGGAGCCAATGCAGAAGATGGATCCTCACCCAAAGTCACCCATCATGGAGCAACCTAGGGCTACTTCCCCTTCACCAAGTGCACCTGAGCAGGAAACAGCCCACCAAGAACAAGAAATTAGTGGAGAAACATAGCCATTCAAGGAGGGAGAACTCTTTGGTGCGACAGCTGAGCTTGAAGTTGAAGAAAAAGGAAAACATCCTTCTCCATTAGTCCAATATGAGGATTCTCCAGAGAGTAGTAAAGGTAATGGATCACCTGAAAAGGAGAATATTCCTGTTAGAACCCCATTGCCGGTGCAAGAAGAGGAGATTGAAGTAGGTGATCAAGGTGAGCAACTCCCTGAAAAGGAAAAGGATAAAACAACAGAACAGCATGAACAGGTAAAAACAGATGAAATCTGGGTGGATCCTGCTGTCCCGGATTGGTTAGAAAAAGAGATCACAAGGAAGAAACAAGTTGTTATTGAGGACACCCCTCTGGATTGGGATGAGATGTTGTCCAAGATCGGAAAAGGTAAGAAGAAGAAGGTGGCTAAAGTTGTTTCAAGGATAGAAAGAGATGAAGCAAGTAACAAGATCATTCACATTGCCACCCCTGCTGCGGACAAAACTAAAGAAGAGGTCACTGGTAAGGATTACAATGTGCAGACTTTTAACCTTGGACCAGCATCTATGGAACAAGATATTAAAGAGTATGAAGGGTCCAGTGCAGTGATAATTGGCAGATTAAGGAAAGAGACCCAGTCAAAACATGAGCTTAAAAGGGAAAATGAGAGGCTTAGGAAGTGCTTGGAGAATGTAATGAAAACTCTACAGTCTCTTCACCCATCTTCCTCTGCCACTCTTGGTTTCTTGCCCAAGGAAACCATTTCTAAAATTGAAAGGATGAAAGCCTCTGCCCAAACTGCAATGGATTGGTTAAAGGATGTACAGGTGAAAGGGGATGATGCAATTAAGGAAGTCCTTTCAGTTGGAAAGGATGTAGTCAGAGCTAAAGACTTGTTGGAGTATGTTTTATCCCAGGATAAGGAGGATATTGATCTTCTGCTATAGAAATCCAAAGTCATTATGGAATATGGTAAAAATCAGTTGGCTGCAGATGGGATTCTTCCTTCCTCCAGACTTAATGAGCCTTGGGAATGGTTTGAGGCTTTGCAGATTCGGTAGAAGGCCATGAGGAAGATTCAGAAACGAAAGAAGCTAATAGAAGGTGATTTAACTGGTGTCTATGAGGGATGTATTGCATTTTTTGAGATTATGACTGGTAGGAGGAAGATTGCTCCTAAGTATCTGAGCCTGGAACAACTAAGGGAATGGTGGCATGATGTCTATGCCCCAGATTCTGAAAATGTCATAACAGGACACTAGCTAGATGATGCAGCAACCTATTTGGCAGTAATGGATAAGTATCAAGCACACAAGGATGATTGGAATAA
>VDFB02302008.1:0-49472 GCA_007258455.2 Sequoia sempervirens | reverse complement strand
CAAAGGATGTCTAATTATCTAGTTATTAAAGGATTAAGCACAATTGCCAACTGCATGATCGAGTGTTTAGCTGGAGGATCCAATGGTTCTCACATCTCTTGTGATCCCTTTGTTTTTGCATTAGACTTGGGCATTAATGTCCTCAGGTTCTCTCTAGTACAAGTGCTTAAACCAACAGGAATCTGATCATGATCTCTTAGGCATTGATGCTACCTGCATCTTTGAGAAACCCAGAATGGCAATTCTGTGAGAAGCTCAGAATGACTTATGAAAGGAAATTATTGTCAGCATAAGATCATGATCAATCATCTGTAGCTAATACCAATATTAGCTTAAAAATTATTTAAAAAAAATAAAAATAAAAGAAATTGTGGGGTTTGCTTTCTGGTTGCCCTTTGAGGGTGTTACAACTTGGCCCCTAAAACATAGTCAGTATCATGAAGTAGAGCTATAACAACTTTTTCTTGAGCACTGTGAGTAAATCTGATCTAAATTTCAGCGGGAAAATTCTATAATGTCTTCAACTCTTGATTTAAAATTATTTTTTTATCTAGGAATAGTATGTGTATTCTAAAACTCTGAAGGCTCAATTTCTTTACCAACCATTCTGTTTGTATTTATCAAATATTATATATACATAATGATTTGTAAATCATTCTGCAAAAAACATATTATTTTAGTTGCTGATGCTGTGTATGAATGTTTTTGATATTTGTAAGACAGAAACTGGAAAAAGAGGATTAGAATTGATAAAATATCCCTAGAAATAGATAATGTTACAGTAACATATGCAAAAATCAAGAGGAATACGTTTGGATTCCATTAATTAACTATATATCTTAAATCAAATCTGGGCCGCTGCAGACATGATCCTGTCATGCAGTCAGATTGTTCATGTGCCTTGGGCTTTGGGCATTTTTTGTGCAACAAGGTGCTCTGAAACGCATCTTTCTTTTTCCGAGTTTTCAGGTTCCGGTGATCTGGCTTGCAATGTGACATTAAGGGAATACCATTTGTCTCAGGAGATCTGCAGAATCTGAGCAAATTTTAGTTAAATAACTTTTCAATCTGACTGACGATAGTTGTGATTTTTAACTTTTAAGTTCATATTGCAGGGCCTTTGTGATGTTACATAATACATACCATTCAGGTGATGCCTCAATATTTTCTTGTACATGGATTATAATATGATTTTGGTTTAACTAAAATGATAATTTTATGGTACATGTTTTCATGCTTCTTTGGCTTCTAAATTGTACAAGCCTGAGGGTAAATGGAAAATTAACCTTTATAAAAATATAACTCTGACCTGTTCATATTTTTTACGGCAGTTTAATTCTGTAAATTATATTTTAAAATGCGTATTATTTAAGAGAAGAATACTATTATTGCACCTCACAGGATAGAATTCTAAGTTTTCCTTTATCTTTCAGGAAGGTCAAATGCCAGTCACAGCTCTCTTTCCATGTTTAGGATTTAAAATGCTTTGTGAGAACAGAATATACTGGACGTCAGTGTTGCAGGCTAACATTTTAAGGCCTTAAAATGCTAAACATGAAGTTAAATTGGCTATACAATAAATGACCTTCGAAGAGAAAATCTTTTTATTGAGCAGCATAAGGCACTGTTCTAAGCATGCCGTTGTCTATCCACAAGTATAATCAGGGAATGACATTGATACGCTGAATGCAAAGGTCCTTAACTTCTTATAATAAATGACACAAAATAATCAATTGGGCTAAGAGGCTGATAGCGCCAGTCAAATTAGACGTCTGGCATGCAGATGTAGATTTTTAGTGTGTTACTTGGAGGGTTTGGACGGCACATGACTTAGAAGATTCTGTTGAACATTTATTTCACTTGATTTGAGCTAATGCCTTAGTTGTTGGTATTTCTTATCTAACAACATTTCTAATTAGTTCTTTCATCAAGAGTTCCCTCTCAATTTACAATATTGAATGATAAATAGTGCAAATACATTTTTGCAGTTGGTTTCTGGGGATGATGACTTGCCTGAGAAAGAGGATCTTGGGGAGAGGAGAAGACGGCATGAAACACTCTCGTATGGGAAGTCACCATCGCCTGATGATGTTTCTAACCAAAAAGGGAATGATGATCTTGAGGGATCTGAAGATGAGTTTTATCGGGAGGTAAAACAACAGAGGGCTGCAAAGCTTGCGGCCAAAGTGGAGACATATTCAAGGTATATTCTTGAAGGTTTGACATTGCTAAGTGAACAAATCATTCACTTCTGGACTACTGCTTTTTGTCCGAGTTGTAATTATATTTATATGTTCCTTTTGCAGGAAACCTACACTTCCAGCTCCTGAAGAGGAACTAGATGGAAAACGGCATATTACATATCAGGTATGTGGCATTTGAATATTTTATATCTAAGAATAACTTGTCATTACACTTATTAAATGGGTGATGTTGCTTGCATTCAGATGGAGAAGAACAAAGGGTTAACTCCACATCGTAAGAAGCTTACAAAGAATCCAAGGAAAAAATACAAGGTTTGTAAATTTGAGATCTTGCTTAGCCATCCTTGACATTTCGTAGATTTATTTATGAAAAGTAAACAATTTCTTCTTCTGCTATTTGTTTTGGATGCATTTTGCTAACATGAATGTTTAGTTTTGGTATTGTATCTTGTATGATAGCTCATTTAGAGTTCTCTTGGTATTAAATACAATACAAGTTGTTAAATTTGATGTTTGTATTTCTGTAGTTGAAGCACGAAAAGGCAGTTATTCGTCGCAAGGGACAAGTTCGTGATATTAAAATGCCCCAGGGACCGTATGGAGGTGAAACTACTGGCATTCGAACTGGAATTAGCCGAAGTGTCAGGTTTAAAAACTGAAAACTCAGAAATTAATTCTGACAGTTCCAAAGAGGAGGTAATAGGAAGCCTATTGAGAAATTTTGTTACACAACTTTCAATAGGATATTCCTCATCTCCGGTTTAAGAGTATAGTTTTAATTTATTGTATTTGATTATTATGTATCATCAAGGCAACATGCCTATGTTGTAATCTATCTAATAAACTTCAAGCTACTCAAGTTTGCAAAAGTATCCTGGTGTTCCTGATGTATTTCGTTTGGATCAAGTTTGTCAAAATATTTAATGGTATTGGTGGGCTTCTTGAGTCAGCGACCCAACTACCTCAATAATTCTGTTGTTTATTTCTCTATGACTCTCCCACCTCCGTATCTGAAAGTCTTTTGTATTCTCTATGCTTATATATAGATGCAGCTATCCCACATTTTAAAACAAGAAGACACAGATCTAAGTTGTAGATCTAGATGTAACATGGATGCTTGACATCCTTTTTAAAGATGTTCAATGTCACCTTAGTCTTCATTTCTGTCTTCTAGACCAAATTTAAACAAAATTTAATTTTCATAATCCAGTTGAAATTTCCTGTAGGGGATTCTATCCCTCATAGTATCTTCAATGTTTTGTCTAGTTCTGATGGGTTTTGTGGAGCTGCTTGTTAGATATTAAGATTACTGATAGAGGAATCTGTTATGCTTAAATATTTGTATCTTAAGATGCCTAAACAATGAAAATGTTGACATATCATGCATCCCTCCAATGATAGTTCCTGATATGGCAGTCTATTCTTTTGTGTCGTGTCCACTTTATTTAAAAAATGTGGTGACTGAAAAGTGAAAAGCAACTAGAGAAAAGAAAATTCAAGATAGTGCCCCCTAAAGTTGGTAAGCTTAGAAGGCATGCTCTCAACCTTTCGCTTCATGCGGAGCTAGCTGGCTGTCCTCTCCTTGCAAAGAGAAAAATAGTGATCTTGTTAAGTACTGCAGCAAGGTCCACGGATGGTTTTAGAGCTCATTGGAGGTCTTTAGATTCAAGCTGCCTTGATTGGCTTAGTGTTGTGTGTTAATTCTCAGCAACTTGTTTACAAATGTTTACTTGTTTTTATATCTGGTGGTTTATTGTTGGTATGCTATTGGGTTTGCATTAGTTTCATGGTTGTTGGTTGGACTGTATTCCTATATCTGAATCCCTCTTTGTAAAACAGTTTGGACCCTTTCAAAAACCCACCTTTACCCTCAATAAAAAGGAAGTGAAAAACAACCATAAAACCATGATATGTAATAGCAAGTTTCAACATTTTGGTGCTCATTATTGGGATTTAGACATTTAGTGTTTTTAATTGCCTTTTGTTTGAGATTATTTTTAATTAGCAATCAATTATTTGGATTAATGAATACAAACATGAGAACTTATAATATTTACCATGAATACATCCTATATTTACAATTTATTATTCAACTACAACCATAGTTAAAAAACTTGAACTCAGCAATTAGTTGGCTGACTCAAAATTTCAAAAAACTTGGGGGACTCAACAACTCTACAATTTTTTTGGATATTAAATAATACATCAATTTGTAAAAACAATCTTAAAAATCATGCATATTATTGAGTTTAGAGAATATGTTATTGATATCCTTTATATATACAAATCAAAATTAGAGTTTAGTACACATTAAAGACCAAAAAATGAGTTCAATATTTCAAGCTTCAATATAAATGAAAATTACAAATTACAAATTTCTTTTACAACTAAAACTTAGAAAAGTTTGTTGTTATTGTGTGGGTCTCTTGGAACTAGATGTCATAGTTGCATCATCTTTAACCGGAGCCGCAAGCATAGTGAATTTGAACAACTTGTCCTTGATGGCTTGCCAATTTTGCCTTTTGCTTTCTTAAAGATTGTTGAATTTCTTTCCCATTCTGTTATCACCCTCTCCAAATAATATCATCAACAATAAACAATATATCCACATTCTCCACAACCCAATTTGAATATGGATCATTGTCATCAAGGTTGAGCTCGTGATGTCTCTTGACTCTACCATTGTTGCATACAACCAAAGGCTGTAATGTTTAAGACTAGGTCATTCATGTGCTTTATATGGATCAATGTCATTGAGGTCGAGCTCGTGATGTCTTTTGCTTCTATCATTTTTGCATACAACTAAATTTTCTAATGCTTAAAGACTAGGTCATTCACGTGCTTGAATCAACTTAATGTGCTTATTTGTGATCGACTTGAAAAACATTGCAATTGTGTTCACAACTAAAAGCAATACAATATTGGGATAAAATGTAGATCACAATCTTTTGAAGATTAGGTGTTGTGGCAAAATCTTTTGACCACAAATTTGCAAATGCAACATTTATAATTGATAAAATTTTAGTTTTATTTTAAATCAAAAGTTAAAGTAAACAAGGGCTATAGAAAGGCTCTCCTTTGAATGTATAGAGGTGAAGAGGTAACCCTCTCTTTGCCCTTTTTAAATTTGTAGCTTATCATGTGTGATGTCTTTAAGGTTTTAATTGATTTACATCTTCTTAATATGTGTTAAGGCAAAGAATAAACTTCTTAACTAAGAATAAAGGAGAAAACTTTAGGGTTCAAATATTAGGCCTAAGCATGAATATGTTGATGGAGTTGTTAGTTTTACTTATAATTGATAATGCATCAAATTGGTTCATATTTTTCTCTATTCAACTCATACAAATATTAAATTGCCTCTTTGACCCTATCTATGGCTTCATATAGATACAACACATGGGGTTTTAATACCCGTCCATGAATTGTAAAACTCTAATATTTTTAACATTTAAAACAAGAGAGTAGATGGAAACAAAATTAGAACAATTAAAATATCAAAATTTAATAAAATCAACAAATTGGAACATTATTAAAAAGAAAACCTGGAAACTTACAAATTAATGATATATTTCATATCTTTGGCAAATGTATCATAAAATACTCTTCACAACCCTTTTTGCTTTGGCTTTTTTGCAATAAGGACTTTTCAACCATCTTTCATTCACAAACATGAGCTTAAGGTTGGGTAATGCGATTACAATATTTTGCAAGGTCATGAAATTAGTTTGGATTGTACAAGCTTTTTACCATTAGTATGCTCTCATGAGAATAAACAATTGTGTCAGATATATTTTTAGCATTCCTTACAACCTCAACCACATTTTTTGTCCAATTTAGTTACTCTATGACATTAAGGAGAAGATCAAAGTAGTGGACAACACAAAAGTTTCAAAACAATGTAGAGTGCTTCGAGTTTAGAAATCTATTGACTACCACATGCAAATGCATTCTTTAATTATTCACCAACATTTTTCACTTCTATCTGCATCACCACCTCATCCAACAAGTTAATTAAGTGTTATGTTCTTGCCATCCATAGACTTATAGATAAAATTTAGGTTTGCTCTTTTGCTAATTGCTTTGTTTTTTCGACTACACTATAATAATGGTCCACTTAATTGATGATGAATTGTGGTATTTAATCCTGTACTTACCACTATCAATATAGTGGCCAAATGCTTCCAATAAAGACTTGTAGTGATATTAAACAAAATGTTGTTATATTACCAAAAAATCACCCATGCGAACTTCACCTCATGCTACAATTTCTTATCACAAGTAATATTTTTCTAATGAAAGCTATCCAATAGGAGTATTATGAGGAACACAAAAATTTAGAATTATAGTTGTCCACCTACCTAATCCCTTGTATCTATGGCTTAATGGAAGAAGAAGATCCCCTTTATATCTCACATTGTCTCCATAGGACTCATACTTGGGGTTGCCATTGCGCCAACTATCTTTTTTTCTATGCTTTCTTCTACTTACAGGTTGCAATGGGAGCTTTCTCCTCATCCTCAACCTTTCAAGTTGTTTGTTTAAATGTCACAACATTTTAGCAAGGGATCCATGAAATATAATATTAGAGGGAAGAGAAACTCTTCTCATATCTTAGCCATGTAAAACTATTCCTAGCTCTATACCTGCTATCACGAATTTGCAAGTAGTCTCCCTCGACTTGTTGCTAGTTCTCCTACTTGTAGATGCCATTTTCTTTTTAGAAAATAGAAATTAACCCCATCAAAAGAGAAATAAAGAAAAAAATCAAATAAAACCCTATAAGCAAGAACTAAATAAAAAATAAACTTAGTTTTAAGTTGTTCCTATACTCTAGTAGTAAATAAGAAATAATACAAAAATAAAACGAAAATCCCTAGCACAAAAAAATTAGAAATGAAGGGACAAAATATTTTTTGAAAATATACTATCAGTTATAGACTCTAGATACATACCTTTGAAGTTTGAAATAGCACTGATAATTACCACCCTCGAGCCATACATAATGGGTTGGGCTTACTGTATGGTCCCATGGGAGGGCTTGGGCTTCTATTTTCATGAGCAGGAGGTCTCATGGGAAAAAAAAAAATTGTTCTACAGTATTGAGCTTGAAATTGCCCCTACAGCTTATGAGTTTTTGTCACTTGTTTCTCATCTAAAATTTTGAATTCAAGTTAGAAAATAAAAATAAGAGAATTTTCATTTATTTATTATTTTTTATCAAAACACTAGAGTTCATTCCTTAATTTTGAAGTTCAAAATTTAAAGCAGAATTGCAAGATTAAATCCATAAAACCAAGCACTTTAAAATATTCCTAAAAAAACTAAACAAAGTACGCTGAGATTTTTAAGGAAGCCCCTCCACGAGACCTTACCCTTAACCAACACACTCTAAGCTTTGAGTGCTTAGGTGATTGATGTGGGCCCATTCGTTCCTCCATAGTCCGATTCCTGTTCAAATAGTTAGTCACCGTTAACGTTTGAATTCAAACATTCTTTCCGCGTAGAATTTCGGTGGATGCGATGGCATAAAACAAAGCGAATGACAAAGATCATTCCCGTCTGCCTCGCCCCTGTCATGGAATAGGCACCTTGCCGCTGAAGATTTTTCACAGACCAGCACAACCCGATTATGGTCAGATATTACAGATGGAAATGCTTTGGTATACATGTATCCAAAATGTGGAAGCATAGACAAGGTACGTGAACTTTTTGATGGAATACTATGATTGCAGGATACACACAAAATGCGTTTGCTAAAAATGATTTAGAAACGTTCAACAAAATGCGATAGGCAAATGTAATACCAGACACCACAACCTTTTCCAGCATCCTCCTGGCCTGCGCAAAAATGGGAGCTTTGGAACAGAGTATGGACATCCATCACAGTATAAATGATTGGGGGATTTTGTCAGATCTTGTTGCCGCAACTGCCCTACAAAAATTCTAAGAATAGATAAGGCACACGACTGTTTGACAGAAGGCCATGATTGCAGGATATGCAAAATTTGAAAGCATAGACAAGGCATGTGAACTGTTTGACAGAATGCCTCAAAGTAATGTGTTCTCATGCAACACCTGATTGCAGGATGTTAACAAAATGGATTTGTTGAAAAGGCTTTAGAAACTTTCAACCAAATTCAAATGCATGTGTAAAGCCAGACTCTACAACCTTTGCTAGCATACTCCTAGCCTGTGCCAAAATGGGAGCTTTGGAACAGGGTATGGACATCCATCAAAACATAAAGGACATGAATTTTCTCAAAAGAAAGTTAATAAATTTTTTGACCTTTGTTAGGTAGTTAGCTTATAAAGTGTAAAGTGAGAACTCGATTTGATCTCTTTAATTATGACTTTTTGAATTATCTTACAACCCTTTCTTATTTTGGCCTTGTAGTTAGCTTTGGCTTTTTTGTGTTTTTTATTATGATATTGATAAAAAATCCAAGGAGATACAATATTTTGGTTTCCCCATGTTGTATCTTTAGGCCTTCCTTAGATGCCTCCGAGCCATTGGAATTGTTTTCTAATGATTGAATTTTTAGTTCAAGAGGATTTTCCTTAATTTTTCCACCAAACTAGGAGAAATGGATCAATTAATTTTGGTAGGGTATAATAGTCCTCATTTTTAAAAATATTTTTTGTTGTGTGGATTTTTTATTTGAGGATTCTTTAGGCTCAACTAATTCTTTTCTAAACCATTTCACAAAAAAATTGTGAGCTATTCTATCTTTATTTTCTTGTGTAATGGATTTTTAATTTATACTTCCTATAGAATATTGGATTTACCTCAATTCTTATTAACTAATTTTAGTTCCTATATTAGATTCTAGTAAAATTAAATTTCATAAAGGATTGGACAAATATCTCCTTATACATATCCTAGCATAAACCCTAGAATCTCCCTAGATAATTAGTTCATTCAAGATTTCAAAATTTTAAAGTGAGTTGTCAATCTACTCCAAGATTGTGTGGTACCACTATTCTTCAAGAATATTGTGAATTCTAAATATATTGACATTTCTTGGATTTTAAGATTTAATGAATTAAAAAAATTGACCATTTTTCAAGAAGAGGGCAACACCATATAACATCCTTGGTCCTCCATTAAGGACATTATCCCTTTCCATTTTATTAGGGCATTCTACTAGAAAGAATCCTCTTGAGAGGAATTTCAGTGTGTAAGGATCCCCTCATTGATTTTCAATCTAGTTTTTCATTTCCCCTTTTGCAAGATAGGAGCCAATACAATTTCTAATTTGAGCAACCCAATTAAGAGCAATTGTAATAATCCCTTTCTATGAGTAAGGGAATTTTTTTATAATTTATGAATTTGTAAGTTAAGAAAAATGTATAACACCTCCATTGTTATCATTTAAGGAACTAGAGTTATATTAACTAAAACACGATTTAAAATTAAGGACATTTAACTAGGTGAAATTTGAGTACCATGACACATTGTGATAAAGGAAATGAATAGTACTAGTCTATGGTCTAGCTTTTTAACTCAAAGCACACGGAAGTGGCGAAAATGTAAAATAATTAAATGTAGAATACTTAATGCATTTTATGTTTTTATTTAAATTTTAAATAAAAAAGTTAGATTATTTTTCAAAACTTGACACTTTTCTTTAATTATTGAAAAAGTTCAAAAAATGATATATCTCAAAAAGTATTCTCTTGTCTAGGGTATCATATTTTTTGTTTATTTTTAAAATAGTATTTGTTTAGATAAAATGTGAGAGACCATCAATAATAAATATATTAATAAAATTAAAAAAAGGAATATACAGTTAGATGTAGTGGCTAGATAGCCAAGTTTGAGAGTGAGAGAGCAATAGAGCGAGAGAGTTGAGAGAGAAGTCAAACCATTAGTAGTTAGTTGAGGAGACACCATTTTCAAAGTGGATTTGGAGAAAGGAGGAGCATGCCAAAATAGGAATCTAAGTGTAGTGAAAATATCTAAGACCTTAGTTGACAAAGACTCCCTAGACTAGCCACTATGAGAGTGTATGGAATGCATGGAAACTACTATAAAATTGCTAGTCAAACTAGTCCACATAGTATTGAAAACACAAGAAGCCCATGATAGTTATTTAGCAATTCATAAGGGAATAAATCCCCCAATTGAGGCTCACCCATTATATCATCATAGGCAATGACAACTTAACTATAGATAGTTGATCCAATAGCGAAAAATATTGAATGTACCAATAAGCAATTGTATCTAGGAAGTCTATATCCTACACCAAAACCATATAGTTAGATAGGAAATTAGAGATGATACCAAAGTATTAAAGTATCTTGGTACCACCTTGAAGATCATCACCTAAAATAACTTTGAAGGCACTTTCCAACATAGGGCTAGTCCATAGAGAAAGCATATGCCAGTAAGGTGGAGTCAATTGGACCTATAATTAGTGGTTACAATTTTTGTCGAAGCATGTAAATCCTTCTATATATTTTCATATCACCCCTTTTGGTAGAATGTAGACAAGAAGAGTAGGATGACAATTGAAATAGTAAGAGACCTTAAATTGGAATGTGCCAACAATCATCCAAACGAGGTCAGTAAAGGGAAAACTATTGAATTCACATTTACTATTGATTCAAAGGTAGGTTGTGGTGGTATTGTAGAGTTAATGAAATCCTAAATGGAATAAATTCAGATGAAAAGTGGATTTAAAAACTAGCTTCCCATAATTGTTGACCATGTGGAGTTGTAGGGTGAGTAAATGAGTAATTTGGCTAAGAATATTTAAATGGTGGCACACACTTTAGCAATTTGAAAGGGTATATGAGATCAAACTATGTGATCATTACGAAAATGATATCTTTAAATCTTGATATTCTATGTTTGACAATGATTCATAGAATATAGTTTTTTCAATTTAGCCAATTCTCATATTGGCTAGAATATATGTAGCTTGATTTTCTTCTCTATAACAATCGTTGAATTCATATGAGGCAAAGTCATCCTTATGTTGTGTATGAGACATAAATTAGTAATTTAATTTGAGAAAGAAATTAGGCTTTGGTTTGGGCACTAATGACCTACTTGTAGAGAAGAAAAAAGAAAAATATTAACATTAATTAAAATCATAAAAAATAATTTTAGAAACTATACTTTTAGATCTACAAAAGTAATTTTTTGTTTCTCAAAAATGTTGTTAATGTGAATAGAAGTGGAGGTAATGTTGCATTTTTCAAATGATTCCAAAAAGTTTGTAATTTGGCATCAAACACTACTACACATTTTTGTTAGTAATTACCTCTTTCAAAAAATATTCTAGCTAGATCTATTTTAGATAGAGTGTTGTTGGTTGAATCTATTTTGAATATAAATATTATTATCAAATCTATTTTATAAAAAATGAATCTTCATTGACAATGTCCTAAATTGTACTTAGAATGTGTCCTAATAGTTTTTAGTTTCCTACTATTAACATTTGAATGCATTTTTTTTGAGTTGGAACTAGTTAGGCCACACAAATAATGTGTAATTTTCTACATTTTTTTTAAAACCTATCGTAAAGTGTGACAAAACTTTGGAATTTCACCCGATCATAAATCCTTATTAGTGATGGGTTTGAGGATAAGGACCTCCTACTTAGAATGTCTATTCAAGATCCCAAACTTGGTTTAGTCATTGCTTAATGTCATTAATGTATCCTATATTGCATGATAGAATATTATGTCTTAATTCTCCCTAACTGGTCATTTATCTCAAATTTTGTAATAATAAATAGGGGCTAGGATTGAATTTCTTTCTTTACTATTAACTTTCTCTAGATTAATTACTTGAGGATTCTATTAGGGCCTTTTCCCAAGAAATGAATAATATAAAAATTACATCCATAAGAGAATAAATTACCATAACAGTCAACCATAAAGAACCTATATAGAAAATGAAGGAACATTAAATTACCATTACAAACATATAATCCAAAAAATAGTGAAAATAGATATAAAATTATAAATGTCACTCCCTACAAACACCACAACCATAATAACAAACATCATAAATAGCAAGGAAATCAACAACTCCCTAATTCAAAATCCTTGAATTATCTACCGCATTGCAATCCACTAGGTATCCAACCTCTATTGCATTAGTTTTCTACTTTACATCTCTCAAGAAATTACCAACTATGGGATCAAGTTATGGGAACTTACTTCACGAAATAAGTCCTTCCTATGCTAATTGTTGGAAATAGGATGCCATTTAATTGCAAATCCTAAACATTAATTATTTCATGTATCTCCTAAGTTCTTGGAATGTGTTCAACAACACTAAGATTAGAATGAGATTAATATTTGATGAAATAAATCATGAAATTGACATTTGTAGTTATTCCTAAATAATAGGAACATGTGGGTGCACACATGGTAAGGTGACACTCACCTTGAGTTCAGTTAACTATTCAGAGTAAGAGATAACACTTCAATGCATGTAAAGATCCTAGGAGTTAGGATTTGATGTTTGCATGCTTGAAGTTACAAGTTAGTTTAGTTTAGTTAGTTTAGTTTAGTTTAGTTTAGTTTAATTTAGTTTTTATGTTGTTTGTCTCAATTAGTTTCTTGTATGTTAGTTAACTCTTAACTTGGAATGCATGGCTAATAACATTGAGTTGTATGAAAAATAATAGGGACTACCTCCATCAGGGATGACCATTCTTTGGGAATGGTGTTGAGTAAACGTTTCAATTAACAAGAAATCACTTGAGCTAACTTGGGCACCAAGATGCTTTCTTGGAATTAACTCCAATGCATGATAAGATATTTCTAAAGGCTCTGTAAGTGGGACCTCTTTTGGGCCCATCTTTGAGGAAGAGCTTTGTAATTATCACCGAAGTGAAGGATGAGTTGTAGCTTTAGTTTGGGATGCCCAAATGGGTAAAACACATGTTCTAAGCTTTGGTCTTCATGGTAGAACTTAACTTGAAGCAATATGGCACCTTTTCTAAGGCTTGAGCTTGTGCATTGTAATTATCACCATTTGGAGATTACAAGGTTGCATATTGTCTCTATATATCATTCAAGTTGAAGAGAGTTTTCATAATTGTTATTTGCAGGTGTGAAGAAGATTGGTAAAGACAGAAGAAGCATTCTCAAGCAAGAATTGGAGCTATTGTAATTCAGAGATTGAATAATAGAATAATTCTTGGTGGAGTTTTTTCCCAAAAGGGTTTCTCCACGTTATATCTTGTGTGATCTTTCTAATATTCTATCAACTTCTCTTTTTTTTAATTTTATTTTAGACTGTAGGAATCGAGTAGCATGACCCCCTATAAACTGCAGTGCGCCTGATAAACTTTTTAACGTGACCGACGACGCTGGCACGACACGCCCTTCGGTACCATGGGGGTGGGGTCAACTTCTCTCTTCATTCTACAACAGTAAAATGAATTAATCAAGATAATCACCCACAAAGAATATATGTAACAAAGAAGGAGCTTACTTAGATGAACAATATTAAAGTTTTACAGAGTATTAAGCTAAGAAAACACCTCATTTCTCAACACTAATCTCTATGGATCTTTTTTGCACCAAACATTAGAATTGTGAAGTTGCTAGAGACCTCTAGGCAGACACTATAAATCACCATGAAAGTTGTCAACACCTTCCCTACATGATCTACATAAGAATCAATGAGAAATAACAACTTACAATCAATAACTTTTTATTGTCTATAGGTATAAATCCTAAAGGAATTGAATAAACGTTCTTAATACCATCACTAATAATTTTCTTCCTCATTTACCACCACTCCTTCCTTAAACTTCAACACTTCCATATCCATGAAATGTGTAGGAAATATAAAACATATAATCTATACACTCTAAACCACATTGGGGTTTGCTACTACCAATCACTATGAAATCATCCCTTATGCAAGCCTTATGATGTAGGGGACATGATTATCCAAACTATTGTTGTTAGAGTAAAGAATTAACTTTACTACCTCTTAAGATTTCCCTTTATGCATAATTAAATCTAATTATTAAATGCCTATTTACCTATTAGGGTTTCCTATTAGGTTTTACGATCTCCTTCTATAAGGATTGATCCTTTGTATATTTTTGACTTAATTCTTTTCGCTGATAATAAACTTTCACATTGTCAGAGCAAAACCCTTGTTTGTTTCCTACAGATTTCTTCCTTGTGACAGGTTTTTGCATGCAGGTTTCTTGGGCTTAATAGATTTGTTTTTCATCAAATCTTACAATTGTCACCCAAAACTAACTTAAAAAATCCTAAAGAAAGTATTTAATTTCAAGTGAAGGTTTTTCATAAATCTCTTATCCATGAGTTGATCTCTTCTTAAAGGATTCATTTCCTTCTAATATTGATGTTTTATTGTCGTGGTGGTCTTATAGTTTTCACCTAGGTTTTAATTCACAAAGTAAATAATTCAATACCTTCAAACACGAAAGTAATTTTTTTCTTTTCTAATAACATATTTTTCATGTTGCGTAGAGAATTTCATATAACATGACATTATTGAAATAACATAACTCAATTTCATGTAAATGAAACACATCTTTTCAAATACAATTTATAAATAGAATTCATGATCATATAAACAATTTCATAATTTATAATGAAAACAAGGTCATGGTATCCTTAGCTAGATTAATCTTCTATTTCTCAAGCCTCGGCATGTCATCTGCAAGAGGAAGAGCATCACCCAAATGCTTTACCTCCAACCACAAAATGACAGTTCCCCGCTCACCTTCCTAAATAGAAGTGGCCCTACCCTTCGACGAAGAGCATAGTATAGGAACCTCTAGTATTTCCATTTGAGTATCTAGTGTTGTATCCTACATAACAAGTACAATCATACAACTATGAATACCTTCCAACTATGCATGATGCTATTGACAAGTTATGCAAACCTTGATCACAATGAACTGACAAGTGCAAGGAAAGACTTTTTCACCTACTTTGGCCAAAGTTTTGATATATAATCATCCATTTTCTTAGGAAACGGTGTCATAAGTTGTGATGAGCCCAACTAGCTCCAACTCAAACCTCTGACTTTAAGTGACTTGTTTTTGTGTTTTGATTGTTTTAAGAAGAATTATAGATAGAAGTAGAAGGGGCGCCAAGCATAAAATGTACATAAAACTAAAATTCAAGCTAGATTTGAGAAACTGCTTATGAATTATGTATTAAACAACTATTACAAATAGATCATGAACAACAAACATACCCGAATAGCTCCAGATTAATTAAATAAAGAGTTTTTGCACTTGCCAGGAAAGAATGGTTGAAACTGAGTAAATGCAATGCCAAAGCTTTGGATCTACATTCTCCCACGCAGAAACTGGAGGAGAGCAACTGAGAAAGGTAGGCGCCCAGGATGGAACTCAGAATTGGCCAAAAAGATAGGCATTTTTTCCTTTAGTTCCAAATTCCCTTTCTAGATGACACGCCTTTCAAGGCAAAGTACGACCTTTGAATGTTGAAGAACAATCTTTATTGAAAACTAAAAAAAGTGAAGATGGCATCTTAGATCTGTAAGCCCTCTTCTTATTAAAACCTATAAAATTTTGAATAGAATAACTCTGAAAGTATAGATGAACTCCCGTATGAAGCTCCCACAGTTGCAACCATTCAACTGGTATTTCACAGTCTCACAATCACACATCAATGAAGAATTTTCGCTCTCCAATGAAGTATTTCCTGAAACCCTTGTCCTAAGACAAAAACCATAGAGAAGAAAATAACAAGCAATGTCAAATGATCAAAAGAGAGTTTGAATTGCCTTTCCTTCCTTATATCTCTAGAATGGCACACACTTCTAAAAGCCACACACTTTTGCTTTTAAAATACATTAAAATGTATTTAAATTCCTTTCAATAGTTTTTAATCCCACTTTATGAAGTGAGCACACCTTTAATTTGACTTAAGTGATTTATTTTATCACTTTATAATCCTTAAGTCACCATTTAAATATATTTAAGTGGATTTAAACTCATAAAGTCAATTTGACTTTATAATTTACCAATAAGTTAAATAATTAACTTAACCACCAAAATATTCATAACTCCCTCCAAACTCAGTATTTTTTCTTGCCGTTAGAAGCTGGCGAGCACTGTGCTACAGATGCCTGCACTGAAACCAATACTGAAGTGAAGGGGTGGGAATGACATAACCCACCAAAACGACCACTAACCCCTAACCAGATCCTGTTAGCCTACAAGGGTCCAAGAGATAGGCTAACTCAACTACTCCTGATAACTGACTAGAGTGGGGACATTATAGTCCACCCTCCCCAAATTTGCTTGTTCACAAGCAAACTCAAAGTTGGATGCTGTAGAATACTGTCACCCTCCCAAGTGGCATCCTTTGCCGATAGATCTCTCCACTTGACCATATCCCTAATAACCCTCTTCTGAAGATGACGCTCTTTGGAATCCAAAATGGCCTCAGGTACTAAAATCAACTTCCCCTCATCATCCAGGGGTGGTAAGTCTGAAGAAGGAATCACCTGCTGTCCCAACACCTTCTTGAGGCGTGATACATGGAACACATTGTGAAGCTTATTGTCCACCGATAAATCTAACTCATAAGCCACCTCGCCGACACGCCTGGAAATTCTAAATGGTCCATAGTAGCGTGGCTTGAGTTTATCTGTGCCCTTCTTTCGAAGGGTAGACTGCCTATAAGGATGAAGCATCAGATACACCATGTCATCGATCTCAAATGACCGCTCAACTCTCCTCTGATCAACATACTGCTTCTGTTGATTCTGAGCCCTTTGAATGTTATCATGAAGAGCCCTCATGATATCCTGGTTCTCCTGCAACAGATCTCCAACACTCGGTACTCTGCAATCACTCAACAATAAATCTAGGAAACTAGGAGGATCATACCTATATAAAGCCCTGAATGGTGTCATCTGGATGGTCATATGGTGAGTGGAATTATATCAGTACTCACATAAATGCAACTAGTTCACCCAAGCCTTCTGCTGCCTCGAGATGTAATTTTGTAAGTATCCCTCCACCCATTTATTGACAACCTCCATCTGTCCATCTGTCTGTGTGTGGTAGCTAATGCTCAAAGTAAGCTCGATCCCGCATAGTTTGAATAACTCCTGCCAAAAGTTACCCATGAATCTGCTATCTCTGTCACTAATGATACTCCAAGGCAAACTGTGCAACCTGAATACCTCATGAAAGAACAAATCCGCCACTTGTGTAGTTGAGTAAGTAGTAGTGATTGGGAAGAAATATGCGTACTTCATCAATTGACCTACTACCACATAGATGTTGTCTTTCCCTTGAGCTTTTGGAAAGCCCGTAATGAAGTTCATAGACAAGCATTCCCACTTCCTGTCAGGAATAGAAAGCGGCTGAAGTAACCTTGCAGGGTATGTATGCTCTTGCTTGTTCTGCTAACAAACAACGCATTCCCTGACATACTGAAGAACATATGACTTGAGACCTTTCCAAGAAAATCTCTCCTGTACCTTCCTGTAGGTCTTAAAGTAACTGGGATGACTTGCCATGGGTGAATCATGAAAGGATCTCAACACCCTGTCCCTCATCTCAGAACCTGGGAATAAGAATATCCTCCCTTTGTAAATGATAAGATCACTCACAAGAGAGTACCTACTGTCATGTACTATCCCATCTACAATGCCAGAAGCCCATGGATTCTTGGCATACTCTGCAACTATCATGTGCCTCCATTCCTCTATAATCTCTGCCATGGAGCTTAAATGAGGGTGGCGAGATAAGGCATCAACAACTATGTTTTGTGTACCTTTGAAATAGGAGATGTCAAAATCATATGACTAAAATTTTCTAACCCAATTTTGTTGTCTCTCATTAAGATCTCCTTGCCCAAGGAAATGTTTCAAGCTATTGTGGTCAGTTTTTACACAAAACTTACTGCCAACAAGATACTGGCTGAATTTGGCCATTGCGTGCATGATGGCCAACATTTCCTTATCATAAATGCTGTAACTCCTCTCATGACCCCTCAACTTCCTACTCTCAAAAGCTACAAGATGTCGATCTTGCATAATAACTGCACCAATACAATTTCCACAAGCATCACAGTGAAGCTCAAACGACCTGTGAAATCTAGTATGGCTAAGACTGGACAAGTAGTCATCAGATGTTTGAACTTCTCAAAACACTTCTGTGCTAGAGGTCTCCAAACGAAAGCTCCCTTCTTGGTCAAATTTGTTAGTGGTGTAGCATGCCACAAAAAACCACTGATAAACCGATGATAAAAAGTGTATAAACCTACAAACCCCCTAAGTTGTGTCAAGGTCTCCGCCAGTCAACGATGACACGAACTTTATTTGGATCCATACGAACTCCCTCTTTGTTGATAATGTGACCCAAGTATAAAAGTTCCTCCATACCTAATGCACACTTGGACTCCTTGGCGTGCAAGGAATCCCTGTCAAGTATGCTCAACATAACATCTAGGTGAACCATGTGTTCCTCCCAAGATCTGCTGTAGACTAATATGTCATTGAACAACACCAGAACGTATTTCCTCAACTAATGCTAGAAGACCCTATTCATCGTGGACTGAAAGGTGGCTGGAGCATTGGTTAAACCAAAAGGCATAACCAAAAATTCAAAATGTCCATAATGACACCTAAAAGCGGTCTTCTCAATGTCCTCTCGAACTTTGATCTGATGGTACCCTGTTCTCAAATCTATTTTCGAGAAGTAGCAAGCCCCATCTAGCTCATATATCAACTTGTCAATACGTGGAATGGGATACCTGTTCTTGATGGTTTTCTTGTTCAACATCCTGTAATCGATACACATCCTGAGAGTATCATCCTTCTTCTTCACCAATACAACTGAAGAAGAAAATGGAGACTTACTTAGCCTGATGTGTCCCATAGCGAGCAATTATTTGATGGTTTTCTATATCTCATCTTTCAATCACTTAGGGTGCCGGTAAGGAGTAATCATAATGGGCTTGGTGCCCTCCTCCAACTCAATAATATGCTCAATGCTCCTATCTGGAGGTCTACCATGAGGTATATCACTAAAAACCTTAGTATGCTTCATCCGAAGCTCTTGAATATCAGGATGATAAGACATTTTATGCTGATCCTCATAAGATGGTTGTATCTAACACACTGCTGCCCACTCAACCATGTCATGCCAAATTAATCTTTGCATTCTCCTAAGTGTTATCTCCTTCAAATTGTTGTCTTGGATAGCCTTGAGTACGTGGTTGGTCCCATCAACCTTAAATTTCATCTCCATATCTCTAAGGTTGAGTGTGAACTCACCTATCGCATGAAGCCACTTCATGCCAAGAACCACAACTATGCTGCCCATCTTCACCACATAGAAATCTACTTTAAACTCAAAATTATTGAGCCTCATGGGCAGATCCAGGATCATTGTATCACAGGTAAGAGTATATCCATCGACAACCTTCACGCTAATCCCTTCAAACTCTTGTGTCTGAATTCCTTTTTTCTCTACCAATCGTGCATCTATAAAATTATGTGTTGCACTTGTATCAAGCAACAAAATGACTCTTTGACCAACCAAGAGTCCACGTAGTCTGAAAGAGACTTCTCTTTGCATGCTTGACATGTGAGTTTTCTGTAGTTCAATCTCAACTTCATTTTCAACTTCATTTTCTGAGTTTTCTAACTCTGAATCATCATGTACAACTTGCTGGTCTGAAAAATCATTCATATCTTCTCCCTCAAAATACCACTCCATGTGCCTATTTTGACCTTTAGGCTTGAGGGGACAATCATGGTTAATATCATACAGGGCCTTGCAATAAAAGCAAAGCTTCTTCCTAAGTAAATCATTGATCGTTTCACGATCCAAAGGAGCTGCAAACTTTTTCTTTTGGTCTGAGTTTTCAGTTTTCCTCAGATCAGATCTGTTATAATTGTAAGATGAAGATAGTTTGGAAGGGAACTTACTACGAGGTGCGGTAAGTTCCATGCTATGAGCTTTCCTCATAGCCTCTTGCAAGGTAGGTGGATTGAATGCTTTGATCCATCCTTTCATAGGCTCGTAAAGGCCCTCTATGAAGAGTATAACCAACCTCTTCTCTGATATGCCTGTTACCATGACTGAGAGCTTCTGAAACTCTCCAATGTAGGATTCTAAACTACCCAACTACTTCAGCTGAGCGAGATCTTAAAGTATAGTTTTGGATATCGTTTGTTGAATCTCTCAACCAACCTATCTGTGAACTCCTAATAAGTTGTGATCTTGTCATGCTATAGTGTAACCATGCCATGGTGCCACCAGTCATGGGCTATACCATCCAAGTGTAGAGTTGCGAACTTTATGGCATCCTCTTCTATCATAGGATGTAAGTTTAGGAATGTATCCAACTTGCTAACCCAAGCTCTAGCTGTGACTTTGCCACTGCCATCAAAGGTGGTGAGAGTGAGCTTACTACTAGCATGTCTGAGATCATTGTTCCTGTGCCAAGGTCTCCTATCTGTCTTGTTCCTGCTGCTCTCTCTTTTCTGTGTTAGAAACCTGTCAAAGTTAAGGCGATCCTTAACTCTCTGTGGCAAGGAATCCCACTCATCATGTTGTGTCATAATATTGTCTCCAAAGATTACGTTACCTTCCTCCTCATCCTCGTTACCCTCTTCTGGCTCATTTCTGGTAAAGGTAGGGCGAGTAGGCCTTTCATAGGTACATGTAGGAGTAACTCTGTGATGTGGAACTCCATGGATACTAGCATCCTCTTCCTAATCCTGATTCAAGTGCCTGGGAATAGATATTTGTTGTATTGCTATAGTAAGTTGCTGTAGGACATTAGCAACTTGTTTCTGTCCTGTCACCAGACCTCTCATAATATCTCCAGCTTCTAAATATTCATTATGAGCATTGTTTCTAGGTGGTTCATTTTCTTTTGTCACCCATGGTATCAAATGGTATATCTTCAAATTGATTATCAAATGGTCTTTTCTCAAATGGGAACTGGTTTCTCTACAACCTTGGTCTCCTGCGTGAGTAAAACTTGTGTGGCCCAAACTAATTATGATGCATATGAACGGTTAACCCTCTAGGATGGAAAGATTAAAAGCTTTGATACCACTGTGATGAGCCTAATTGGCTCCAACTCAAACCTCTGACTTTTATTGACTTGTTTTTGTGTTTTGATTGTTTTAAGAAGAATTATAGATAGAAGTAGAAGGGGCGCCAAGCATAAAATGTACATAAAACTAAAATTCAAGCTAGATCTGAGAAACTGCTTATGAATTATGTATTAAACAACTGTTATAAATAGATCACGAACAAAAAACATACCCGAATAGCTCCAGATTAATTAAATAAATATTTTTTGCACTTGCTAGGCAAGAATGCCTAAAACTGAGTAAATGCAACGCCAAAGCTCTGGATCTACATTCTCCCATGCAGAAACTGGAGGAGAGCAGCTGAGAAAGGTAGGTGCCCAGGATGGAACTCAGAATTGGCCAAAAAGAAAGGCGTTTTTGCCTTTAGTTCCAAACACTCTTTCCAAATGACACACCTTTTAAGGCAAAGCACGACCTCTGAATGTTGAAGAACAATCTTGATTGAAAATTGAAAAAGGTGAAGATGGCATCCTAGATCTGTAAGCCCTCTTCTTATTAAAACCTATAAACTTCTGAATAGAATAACTCTGAAACCACAGATGAACTCCCATATGAAGCTCCCACAGTTGCAACCATTCAACTGGTATTTCACAGTCTCACAATCACACATCAATGAAGAATTTTCACTCTCCAATGAAGTATTTCCTGAAACCCTTGTCCTCAGACAAAAACCACAGAGAAGAAAATAACAAGCAATGTCAAATGATCAAAAGTGAGTTTGAATTGCCTTTCCTTCCTTATATCTCCAAAAAGGCACACACTTCTAAAAGCCATACACTTTTTCTTTTAAAATACATTAAAATGTATTTAAATTCCTTTCAATAATTTTTAATCCCACTTTATGAAGTGAGCACACCTTTAATTTGACTTAAGTGATTTATTTTATCACTTTATAATCCTTAAGTCACCATTTAAATATATTTAAGTGGCTTTAAACTCTTATAAAGTCAAATTGACTTTATAATTTACAAATAAGTTAAATAATTAACTTAACCACAAAAATATTCATAACTCCCTCCAAACTCAGTATTTTTTTGTGTCGTCAGAAGCTGGCAAAAAATGTGCTACAGATGCCTGCACTGAAACCAATACTGAAGTGAAGGGGTGGGAATGACAAAACCCACCTAAATAACCACTGGCCCCCTAACCAAATCCTGTTAGCCTACAAGTGTCCAAGAGATAGGCTAACTCAACTGCTCCTGATAACTGACTAGAGTGGGGACATTACATAAGTTCACCCACATAGTGATGACTTCACTAAGTTGTAATTTGACTAAGTTGGTTACGTATTCTTTGACTTTGGAAACCCATGTTACGTTCACATAACACCTTGGGCCTTGGCAATTGCCACTTGTTCAAATCCTTTCTTCTAAGTCAGTAAACGACTTGATTATTTATACTTTTTTGACTTGAATACCCAAGTATCGTTCTTGCAACATTCTGGGTCTTGGTAACTTCCTCTTATTCGAGTCCTTAGTTTTAACCATGAGAGCAACTACTCTCCTATTTTATGCATAATTAGTTAATACTTATGACACAATGTCATCGACTAGACACACCTAGTCTAAATCTAAAAGTACTGACAATATGTCAATAAGTATATAATAATCTATTATTAAACTTAAATTGAAGATTAATTCTTCGTATTAAAGTTTCAAATGTCCAATGTTTATTCTTAAGGTTTCATTCCTAAAGAACTCCATAACAAATACAGTTAACCTTGAAGTGAACATAAATAATCAATCATCTTCTTAAATAATGGTTCAGACTCTTCGTTGTTGTACTAAGTATGGCTTCGTACTTCTAGAACTCCATAATCGATTTGGTTAATAATGATATTAAATATCATTTAGTTTGATTCAATATAGAACTTTATATTCATAGTAATGTCCATTAATAATTCAACATATTAATTTGTTTAACTCTTGATAACTCAATTGAGAACCATCTGACTAATCTCCAGATTCTTCACAGGTTTCTTCCAAGTTATCCTTTGCATAATTATATAAGGTGTCTTTGTTTGCATGTATATAGATATCCATATATTAATCCTTCCCTATGAGACATATATTTTCATATTTAAATGTATGATAAGTTTATATCCAAGCTAGATAATATTTTCTATTTGAGAGATATATGTGCTTCTCCACCTTAAAATCTCCTAGCATCATGGCCTTTGGTTTATAATGAGAACATAATGTCCTCTACTCAAGTTACTTGATTTCAAATCAATAGGTAGTAATAACAACTCTTGGTCTAATAAGTAATACTTATAACTTCCAAACAATAATAAATATCTTTTTATCATGTTCAAACCTTCACATCGAAAATACAATATAAACTTGTGATAAAAATGTCTATAAAGATGTTTCCTTAATGGAATAAATAACATAATCACATATTTAGCAATTCTTCACTACTTCAATTTTGTTAAGCTAGTTCGTTTGGTTTAACATAGCTTAGACTAGAGTCTTAACTTTTCTCTTTAAGCTCTCCTGAATGTTTTAACACAATATCACATATAACTAGCATGATTTTAACAACGTTTAAAAGTGAGATAATTCAGTCTAACCAACTGGTTATTCTAATTCTCATTATCTCTTGTATTTTCTCATAAATAATCTATATTTACATGTTTGAACTTGCATTCATATATGTTTGAAAAAACCATAGAATTGAATATAATACTGGCATATTCATATTCAGAAATATAGAATATGCTTGGAAAATATTATCCAGGCTTTGCAATTATTATCTCTTGCTCTAAAATTCTGCAACTCAACTCAAAACTTCTATGCTTTTCAAGTTCCATGCACAACACCAAATTTTGCAACCAATTTCTTGAGTCTAATACCAATGGTATGTATTTAATAAGCACCTTGCTGTCAGATTCAGTCGAGCCAATCACTCTATATGGCTTACTATTTTGTAGATTGAAAAGTGCTCTTCAAAAAATTCTCACTTTCTCTCCTAAACTCACGCATATCTTTCTCTACCATTAGTTTTCTCACTGTGTACCAAAAATAAGCAGCCGACAAACTTACTTATTTCTTTTTCCCAAATGGATTTTCCCATCATGCCTATTAATTTTGCTAAAAAAACAGAGATTTTCTACCTCATGTGGAGGCTCGACCCTCACCAAAACTACCACAATTTGCTAAGATATTTACATGAGTGCAAAATACAATTTAGTTTGAATGCTTACTCAACTAATCCAAGTGCCATGACCAGTCTTCAAACTAAGTCAATACTATTCCAAAATCCATGACTTTACTACGTTGTTACTTTGCAGTTCAAATTCAGTTTGAAATACTCTTCCAAATCAATTCAACCTCTTCCTCTTACTCATATTGCAGATTGAATTTGCAGAAAAAGTCTTTGAGAATGACACGATATGCAACAATAATGCACACTTTCCACCATCCTGCCTTGTCTAAACTCTTCAATTTCCTTTTAACCAAGTTGTGGAAACTGAAGAATAAGATTATCTGCATAAAGAATTCATATCGCCACTTTATGAGGCTATTAAAATAACTTAAAAAGTGCAATATTCAGCCACTATGTGGCTTTAATAATAACTTACCAACTGCCCATGGTGGCACCCAAGTTAGGCGACCGTGCAATACTCATTAAATGATCTATAAATCCTTATAAATTGGTTTTGTTAACACAATTTATGAGTGGAAAAACTGTCATTTAATATGGCTTGCAGTTAAATAATATTATAATATATGTCAATATATATACTATTCATTTTTCTTTCATTTATATATATATTCATATACATATGAATATATGTAAATATTAATCATCTATGCATATTCATATATATGCATACATATAAATATTTGTATTGACTATATATATATATATTATGTATATATTTCTATATATACTATGTACATTATTTTTATTATTCAAAAGATATTTGCAATTAACATAATTTTAACAATCAAAGAGGATCAATAATGATAGGGAATTATTTTCCCTAAAGACACTTATCCTATCCACTTAGGTTTAATACTTTACTGATTCAATACTTGAACTAACTTGACAAGGTTCCAAATAACCTAAATGAGTAAGGGTGTGCGTCTACTCAGATAGAAAAATCAAACGTTCCAAATACCAACTCCTCTCTTGGGTGATAATCTCCCTCCCTCTTTGGAGGGTTCTAACTTTCTTGCATTCAACATAGAGCAACATATTTGTAGTTAGCTGATAACATACAAAGAATAACCATAGTATAGATTAAACATCATATAAATATTTAAAGTAGTTTCATCATATTGCATATACATACATTTCATCCAATTGTCAAATACCATAATGACATAATCATGCATTATAACCGTATTTGAACATAAAGGTTAAAGTAATTGGGTAAATTAACAATGGGGTGTAACATTGGGACTTTGTGATCGTAAGAAGTGATCCTCAATTAGGGAATTTTTCTGCTTGGAGAAGGTGGTTTAGGTCATTAAGTTTATGCAATGGTGGATACGTTGGGTGATATAGGAGGATGAGGCCCACACTTCCATGTTCATCAATTTTGACAATATCTAATAATATTTTGTATATTGATAGTCCCCTATGGATCATATAAGCTCCTTTTTATATCTCTCTCAATCATATGTTTTACTATTTATATTTTCTAATGATTCTAGTCTACTTGTATGACTTTCTTTCTCAATCATTTTATCTTTTTGTCTTGGGTTTTCTCACTAGCTTGTCCTACATCAATTTTAGTTATATATAAGATGTAATGTCGCAATCATACCTATAGTTAATGCAATATTTTTGTGTAAATCCTATCATACTATTAATAGAATGAAATAATTACCAAAAAAGGAGTATAAAAGCTCCAAATCATAACTAATAATGTTAGATAGATCATCATCTAATAGATTGTTCTCATCTCAATGGTTTGCAACCACTTTCAATATTTTCAATTTCATCATGATATAATGTCATTGGATGTGCTTGATGTTTGTAGAATAGTAGATAGACTTTTTGTAATCTTGATTTTTACTTGTGGAGTGTGCTCCACTTATTCTTTTTGAATATTTTGATTTTGCTTTGGAACCCATGTAGAAGAAGTATCTTCAAATAAGGTGGCATTGGGATTGTTGAAAGTTGCTTTATTATTCTTCTTTGGATCATAAAGATGAAATCTTGCTTGCTTTCATAGATATGGGGGAATGAAATTATCTTTCTCTTGCTTTATTGGTAGAGAACAAGAGTTATATGTTGGTTTTTGTGCTTAGGAACATTAGGAGGCATTGGAGAGGGCTTCATCTGCTCCTTATTTTATCTTTTTTATTATTATTTTATTGGTTTGTCATAGATTCATTTGCTATAACTAATAAATTATATTTTTGTTCATAAGAAACATATATTTAATGTAATAGAGTTAGAGCTGCAAGCATAGTATCCACTTTCTTCTTAAGTTGATCAAACTACTTCAATATTGTATTGAAGGTTTAGAAGTGCTAGTGGTATGAGAGGCATAGGTATAATGGAGGATGCCTAAAGAGAGGGAGAGGTAAGAGGGAATGAAATGGTAATAGAAAAAACACTATAAATGTAGAGTTGTCATAGGATGACAAGGAGGAATGGTACACAAAATAGTGGTAGTACTTGTATGAGTATGAGTAAACACTATCCAACATTAAACTGAGAACTCTAGTTTGGACACACTATCACTATTAGAAAACATCATATGTTGCACACACATAATGGACATCCACAAATAATTATTTCATTTATTTCAACCTAAGCATATACCTCATCTAAATCTTCCTTAAGTATCTTAATCTCAAATGTTCTTTGCTATTTTTATGGTGAATTATAGCTACAATTACCTATGGAATCAAAATTGCTTATCAATATGTAGCTACATTTTGCATACATGTGTATCAAAACAGTTGCAACTACCTCTGAGAAAATTCCTATGTCCTTTATGCTTTGATGGATGTCAATACCCTGTTCCAAAGTTCCCATTTTGGCACTGGCTAGGAGTATGCTGGGAAAGGTTGTAGAGCCTGGCTTTACACATGCCATTTGAATTTGGTTGAAAGTTTCTAAAGCCTTTTAAATAAATCCATTTTGTTAACACCCCGCAATCAGGTGTTCCATGAGAACACATTCCTTTGAGGCATTCTGTCAAACATTTCATGTACCTTGTCTGGGTGTTCCCACAATAGTGGTTTACAATTTTGGGCCAAATTGGACATTAAAATAATGTTTTTTTAACTAAATCTTCACTTTCAGGCACCTATAGTGGCTAAACCATGAAGAATTTGAAGATGATGCAAACTAGAGTTTCATGACATTTTTGTAAATTCTAAATATATTTTTTTCAAAATTTTGGAATCGATTGACTTCTTTTTCCATCTCCCTTAAAATTAGTTTTTTTTTTTCAAAAATGACATTTTTAAAAAGTGACACTCATTGTATAAAGCATAAATTTTTTTTTCCATAAAGGATAAAATTCTAATTCTTTCAAATTTAGATTTGTAACTATGATATCTAGTGCTTCCACTTGGTTAGATAGTTTTATTGATTTTTGTTTTCTTTAATCAAGTTTTGAAGTTAAACCAATTATAATTCAAACATAGTGCGACCGTATAATGTGTAACATTTTTTGTATGTATTGAAATTCATTTTTTTTTGTTGGATCAAGGACTTCAATATCTGGTGCACTCATATTTTTCAATTTTTTTTTGTGATAATTTGCTATTTTTCCACATGTGCAGAACAAAGAGCTTGATTTTCAGTGAAAAACCTACATTCAAAAGAAATAAAAAATAAATATAATAATAAAATTAAATTTATTTAAAATTATACTTTTTGGGAAGCTTATAATAAAGACTACATACTTACAAAAAATAAATTTTAAATGAATTCATTTGATCCCCCAAAAGGTAAATTGTTTGCCTACGGAATGTAATTCAATCTTACGTACTACTGGCAAACTAGTCATGTGCAGAACATAGAATAAAACAGTAACCAGAAAGATATCATGTTTGAATGCTAGAAACTTTATTCATCATCAGAAATATCATGTACAATCACAGAGTATCACAATGCTTAACAATATAATCATCCGCACACAACTCATTCATAATTCCCCGACTATCCCAACAGACTACATATAACGTTCGGCGGTGGTTAGATAACCAACCGACACGACGTTTCATAACAACATCAACATTAACATTAATCCAAACATGATTTCCCGAAAGTACATGACATTATTATTCTTTACTAATCTATAGTTTTATTAACAATTGGCCGACTACGACCACGGCCGACTACGACCGACAACAAAGTAAAGATATACGACTAACATCATCCCCCCCAAAAAAGAAGTCGTCTTCTAGACGACATACATATAGCAAGACAAGATCACTGAGAAGTAGGGGGAAGGGAGTGGGTCCCTGGATGTACAGATGACTTCAGAGTAGTAGAAGAATGCTCCGCTCGCAGGCGCCTCACTTCCTCGGTACGTGTGCGAAGCTGCCGATCTGCCAGTATCACAGCTTTGTCTACCCGAGCATGTTGAAGGGAAACCTTCAAGGAGTGGTCATCAGGAGTGCTTCGCCACCACTGCTTGCACTCGTTGCCAGTCAGGTTCTCCCATGTCATCATTTCATTATCAACGTCCATCCTTTTTCTTTTTCCAGATGAGGCTACTTTTGGCTTATACTGCACAACCTTCTTGCCCTTGTCCATCTTTCTGTCAGTTCGGCGATTCCAACCGACTTTATAACTCTCGAAATAGTTGTGAAAACTGCCGAACTGATGAAAACTGCCGAACTGACGAAAACTGCCGAACTGATGAAAACTGCCGAACTGACGAAAACTGCTGAACTGATGAAAACTGCCAAACTGATGGAAACTGCCGAACTGATGGAAACTGCCGAACTTATCAAAACTGCTGAACTGATGGAAACTGCCGAACTGATGAAAACTGCCAAACTTATCAAAACTGCCGAAATTATCAAAATTGCCGAACTGACCAAAACTGCTGAACTGATCAAAACTGCCGAACTTATCAAAACTGCCGAAATTATCAAAACTGCCGAACTGACCAAAACTGCCAAACTTTGGTAAAGGCTGGAATTGCCGTACGCCCTGGAGAAGTGACTGAACTTGAGATGGCCGTACGATCTGGCAATTTTGAGAAACCCGTACGCTTTCAATAATTTGTGAAATCCATACGATCTGGCAACTTTGGGAAATCCGTACGGCCTGGCAACTCTGGGAAATCTGTACGGCCTGGAAACTCTGAGAAATCTGTACGGCCTGGCAACTCTGAGAAATTCGTATGGCCTGGCAATTCTGAGAAATCCGTACGGCCTGGCAATTCTGAGAAATCCGTACAGCCTGGCAATTCTGAGAAATCCGTACGGCCTGGCAACTTTGAGAAATCCGTACGGCCTGGCAACTCTGAGAAATTTGTACGGCCTGAGAACTTTGCAAATTTTGTCTGACTTTGAGCTTCTGGAAATTCCGTACAACTTTGTAGATTCCGTACGACTGAGAGGATGCCAAACCTTGCCGTACAACCTGCCAAAAATCCACAAGATGCCGTACTACCTGGGAGGACTCAACAAGCTGCCGTACGATGTCGAACCTGGCACAAATTTCAATTTGTAATGGTCGTACGACCTCTAGTGACCAACAGAATGAAGACTGAGGAGCTGGTAAATGCCGTACGATTTGGAAGACTGGTGAGTGCCGTACGATTTGGAAATCCTTTGAATGCAGTACGATTTGAAAGTCCTTTGAATGCCGTACGACCTCAAGACTTAGAAGCTGATGAGGGTGCCGTACGATCTTCCCTGTGCTTGACGCGCCTCTGCTGCTGATAAATTTGTACGAATTTTTGCTCTCTTCTCTCCTTTTGTGATTTCACTGTGTTTCGCCTTGTCGCCAAACTATCTCATCTTTAAATGGTCGTACGATTGGGGTTTCTATATTTATTTTAATTCCAACTTTATTTAATTTAATCACTTTCTCCCTTGGCCGTACGATTTATTTAATAGCCGAGACTTTTATTTTAATTCGCTTCACTTTATTTAATTTGAGCACTTTAATACTTCTTCTCTTAATGTCCAAGTCGTTTAATTTATTATTTAATTTTTTCCTCTTTCTTTTGCTTTCTTGTCTAACTTCCTTCACATTTCTTTTATTTTTCTCTTCTTTCTTCTTTTTTTTCCATTCGCCTTGTTCTTCCTTATTTACTCTGTTATTTTCCTTTATTTTCTGATGTCTCATAGCTTTTTTCCTTTCTATTTTTATTTTTTCCAGCTTCTGTTCACTTTCTCTCTCCTCCCTTCTCTCTTCTTTTCCATTTTCCCTTTCATCTCTTTTTTCTCTCTCTTCATCTCTTTTCTTTTTTTCTAATTTTTTAATTTTTTCATACTTTTCATTTTTTAATTCCAACACAATTTTTTCATCTCGTACCTGTTCAAACTTGTGGACTGGCGTATCGTCCAGTTTTGAGACTCTTCCTTTGTACTCTCCATACTCGGCCGGAAGTTTTTGGCTGGGCCTTCCCTCTTCTTCCTTGATTTCCCCGATTTGTAGCATGTTGCACTCTCTGTGGAACACTTCATAGTCTTCCATCTGCCAATGAAATAAACCATTCAGCGAGCTTGTCTCGTCCTCCGAACAACTCTCGAGTTCAAGTACGCCTTCGATGTTTGGTTCCATAGCTTTCCTTCCTTCGTCCATAACCGATTCACCTCCATCCGATTCAGATCCGGAGGAAGCCAATTCTTCGCTCACGGCCTGGTTCTTCAAGTTGATGACATACTTCCCCCCATTATTCTCGATCGAGAGTGTGTTCCTCTTCCAATTATGATTTGCCTTTGCTGCTATCAGCCATCCTCTCCCAAATGGTGCATTGGCATGCTTTCCTCTGTAATGGGATGACAACAAAATTTAGCAAAAACTGTTGTGTCCTGATCGTCACCTTCTACGCCATCAGCGTTCCCAACGGCTTGATACCATGTTGATCAGTGCCAACCAGTTGGAATGTCGGCGGCCAGAGTGTAGGCTTCCCAAGACTCTTCCATGTGTCTTCAGGTAGTATGTTGACTCCTGATCCTCCATTGATGATAGTATTTGTCAAGATATTCCCTCTAATTTCCATATGCCGCGGTACTTGCTCTTCCGTGTTCGCTGTGAGCAATACCGGGTCGATTGTTTGTTCACCGTACAGTGGCGGTTCTCGTATCAATTCTTTCCTTCATTCCTCCAATCGCGGTTGGTTGCCATCCTCGACGACGTTTGTGATCGCCAGTCTCAACTGCGGCATAGTCTGGAGAAGGTCAGTTACTTTGATCGGTATGGTGGTCTGCAGTACCTGCCGTATGATGTTGGTTTCCGCCTTCGACCGCCGAGAGGTTCCTGGCTTCTCCAGAGGTACTTTGTTTTCCTTCGCCATCACCAGTTCCACTTCGGTTTTTGCTTCCTTCATCCTTTGTTTCTCCGTACATGGATCTGGGTAAGTGGCTTTTTTTGCTTGTGCTCTGGTGATCGCCAGTACCTCTTGTTCTTCTACTTCCAGCATATGGATACCCTTTTGCTTCGGGCATTCGTTATCTTCATGATCGCCTGGTCCACACCACTTACACAATCTCCCTCTCGAACCTTGACCGTTCTGGCAGTCCCTGGCGAAGTGGCCCCATTCATTGCACTTCCTGCATTGGATCATAGGCCTTCCTTTTGCATCGTACTGAATCATGTTTCTCGGACTTCTATTGCTTCTGTAACCTCGAGGGGATGCATTGCTGCTATTGTACTTAGGCTTTGGTGGTGTGTTTGGCGGTCTTCGGCCGGTTCCTCGTGTGAAGAGGCTACTTGTGCATAGAAGCGCTTTTAATTTGTATGGGCATTCCTTGACAGAATGTCCCATCACTTGGCAGATATTGCAAAATAAGTTCTTGGGACAGTACACTTTTATGTGACCTTCCCCATTGCAGTCCGTACACCACAGTTCTCTGGCTTCTCTCGTACTCTCCTTGTCGGCCTTCAATTCTTTCATCATTCGCATCATATCTTTCTTGAGTGCTTGTACAGTCTTGGATTCACCGTCGCTGTCATCTGTACTCTCCTCGTCGTCTGTCTTCTTTTTCCCTCGGGAGGATGTTTTATTTTCACTTTCTATGTCCATTGCCCGATTGTATGCTTCAGCGTACGACGAAGGAGGTACGACTTTCATTTTCTTTTTTAATGGCGAAAGCAAGCCCTCGATGAACCATCTTTTCTTCAACCCGTCAGCCGGCTGTGCCTCCAATTTCCCCAGCAAGTCTTTGAGTCTTCGGTTATAGGTCCGCACCCTCTCGTGCTTTCCTTGCTTGGTATTGTATATCTCCGCAACGATCTCGCTGTCATCTCGAAGAAGTTTGAACTCCTCCTGAAAAGCTTTTTTCAATAAACTCCATGTAGCTCTCTGTGCTTGGTCCAATTCCGAGTACCAATCAATGGCATTCTCTCTGAGTGTTGCTGGAAATGCCTTCAGCCACTGGTCGGGATCATCCTGCCCACTGGCTATCCAGATTGTCTCACATGTCTTGCAATGCCGTACGGGATCCTCAGAGCCATTCCCCAGGAATTTCGGCAACTTTTGCCGATCCAGATGAGCCATCTTTACCGGTTGACCTCCTTGTTGACCTCCTTGTGTTTTGGACCCGATTAGACTAGTGGATTCCTCGCTACGTCCCTGTGCGTCACTTGCACTCTTGGCCACGTACGAGTCACTCCCACGTCCTCCGTCAGCGTCCTCAACACCGTGGGTCTCCTCAGGATCTCTTCGATGCTCTCTCTGCCCTGGGGTCTTAAGCTCTGGTCTTCCCCTTCTTAACTCGTCGTCGTCCGAGAGGGACAACTCTCGAAATCGTCTGATGCTGCTATTCAAATCATCTTCATTTGCATAAAGGTTATATTTTCCTGCGTGTGGAGTGCTGAAGGGGTCTTCGTCCCTTCCTTCTAACAAACTGTGGTGCACCCGTTCAATGGATGTGTCTATTCTTGTCAGGTTTTCATATGTTCTTTTTATGCTCTGATTTATTTCAATTAAGTCTTCATCCAATTCCTTACCGACTTGCCATAGTCGTCTTCGCCGATTTTCTTGCTCTTGCAGCCTGAGTGATCGCCGAACTTGTTCTTCTGAAGTCCCGTGCCCGTCAGGTACTCTATTCCTGTCTTTGTTCGGCCGTACGGGCATTTATTAGTTGTTCAAGCAATCATTGCTGGTTGCCGGAAGTACGGCGCCGACTAGTATCGCGTTCTTCCTCTTCACGTTTGGTTTTATCTTCACAACGTTGTACGATTTGCTGCCTTTGGCGTTCGCGATCTTCTTCCTCTTGCAAGTCTTGCAGGATAATGAAATGGCGGGCCAGTAACCTGGGCATGCGATTGAGGAGGTGGTTCACCTCGTCGTTCACTTCCAGCCGATCCCAGATGACTTCCTCAGGGATCTCCCGAATGAGGGATTCCCTACGCACATGGTCACGTAGCGATATTTTCCACAAATTTTAAAATCTTAAATCGATGAGTCTTCCCATTTCCTCATTAGCATTTACAAGTTCTTGATTTGGTTGATACATTCGGCGCCGCGGGGCCGTGCCCCTAATCACATTCAAAACCTTAGCGAGCCATTTTCTCTGAGGAAGAAGTAATTCTACTCACCCATTACCTCTTGTGGAAGCTGGTAATGGGAACATAGAATAAAACAGTAACCAGAAAGATATCATGTTTGAATGCTAGAAACTTTATTCATCATCAGAAATATCATGTACAATCACAGAGTATCACAATGCTTAACAATATAATCATCCGCACACAACTCATTCATAATTCCCCGACTATCCCAACAGACTACATATAACGTTCGGCGGTGGTTAGATAACCAACCGACACGACGTTTCATAACAACATCAACATTAACATTAATCCAAACATGATTTCCCGAAAGTACATGACATTATTATTCTTTACTAATCTATAGTTTTATTAACAATTGGCCATTCGACCGGTGACTGTTGACCAACAACAAATGCAGATATATGAATATGTAAGGAGGCCGAATGTGAACTTTTGATTTCTAACCAACTTGAACCAGCTACTTTCAAAGAATCTTGCAAGCAAATTGATTATGTGAAATGGCAAGAGGCAATGCAAGATGAAATGAGTTTGTTGCAGGCTATTAGTACTTGGGATTTAGTGTTGCTTCCACTTAATCAAAGACCCTTAAATAATCATTGGGTATACAAGTTGAAAGAAGAGGATGCATACAAGAAACATTATCGTGCTAGATTGGTTGTAAAGGGGTATGATCAATAGAAAGGCATAGATTTTAATGAGATTTTCTCCCCAATTTTGAGAATGAACACAATCTGAGCAGTTTTGGGATTGGTTGTAGTTTGGAATCTTGAACTTGAACAGTTGGATGTCAAGACAATATTTCTACATGGTGATGTTGATGAAGAGTTTTACATGAAGCAACGGGATGGTTTTAAAAATAGGGACATGCACATCTTTATTGCAAGTTGAAGTGTAGCTTGTATGTGCTCAAGCAAGCCCTGCGACAATGGTATCTCAAGTTTGATCGCTTCATTATTGAGCAAAAGTTCTTAAGGTGTGAATAAGATCCATGTGTCTATTATAAGTAGCTTCCTAATTCTGAGTTTGTTATTCTCTTGCTCTACATTGATGACATGTTGGTAGCCAGTACTAGTACGAGGGTTTTTTTTTAGTTGAAGACACAATTAGCTAAGAGATTTGCTATGAAAGACTTAGGCACAACCAAGAAGATTCTTGGAATGAAAATCATTGGGGATAGACGAAAGAAGGAGATCATGTTGTCACAAAAGACATACATTGACAAGGTTGTAGAAATATTTGGTATGGTTGATGCGAAGGTTGTTTCTACTCCTCTTGCTTCCCATTTTTGTTTATCTTCTTATTTGCATACGAAAACACAAGAGGATAAAGAGTTTATGGAAGGTATTCCTTATAAATTTGTAGTTGGTAGTATTATGTATGCTATGGTCTCCACTCGTCCCGATATTGCTAATGTAGTGGGAGTTGTGAGTAGGTTCATGAGCAATCCTAGAAAGCCTCATTGGGAAGCAGTCAAATGGATATTAAGGTATCTTATAGGCACTTTTGATTATGCTCTATGTTTTGGTGGCAATAATGTACAACTGGAAGGTTTCACTGATTCTGATCTTGCCAAAGATTTAGATAAATGAAGATCTACTGCTGGCTATGTTTTCATGTTTTTTGGAGCTTCCATTAGTTGGTTCTCAAGGATGCAACATTCCATTGCTCTTTCTTCTATCGAAGCTAAGTATTTGTCTCTTTTTGAAGGTGCTAGGGAGATGCTTTGGTTACAACAATTGTTTAGTGATTTGAGATGTCAACAAATTGATTATGTTCTATTTTTTGATAGTCGTATCACCATTTTTATGGCCCAAAATCATTCATCTCAGCATTGTTCTAAATATATTAACATAAATGCTCATTTCATTCATCATGTGGTTGAAGAGGGAAAGTTACAAGTTGCAAAAATTGACACAAAGGTCAATCCGGAAGATCTCTTGACCAAGATTGTTCCCAAAGAGAAGTTTGAATGTGCTAGGACTTCTCTTGGTCTGGTTAAGAAGTAATATTAATTTTATAGCAAGGGAATGTTTGGCGAGTTGTAGCATCCATTGGGCTTCAAGTGGGAGATTGTTAAGAGATGAAGCCCAACGAACACATTGCTTTTCCCTCCAATTATTTTTCTATTCACCTTCTTCTTTGGTGCACGAAACGTAACATTATATATGCTACAAATTTCATTGTAAATTTTTTTGTTGAGAATAATAAAATTCCTCTGCTCAATGTGGATGTAGCCGTATTTTGGTGAACCATGATAAATACTGGTGTCTTGTCTTTATTTTTTTCTTATCTGTTTTATACTTTATTTGCTGCACTTGTATTTCGCTCTTCTTTTATTCATAGTCCCATGTAAATGAAGTATACTACAATGTATGACTAGATAATAATTCTTCTATATGGGAAGATAGGAGTTGAGGGATAATATTCAACATTATTTAAAGCAAACATTTCTATAATTTTAGATCAAATTGAAGTGGACTTTTCTACAAATAAAAATGGACTATATTAATATTTATGGGGTAGAAATTAATCAAAATTCATTAAATAGCATGAATTAGAAGAACCATATGTAGATAAATCATCAAAAATATATTTATAACCTATGAATTATTTATATTTCTCTATCTTGGATATTATGGTGAGTGCAAGTGGGGACATTTGGGGTGAATAATAGAGGCATTTCTTTGCTGTTTTATGGCTGTTTCAGCCACAGGAGGTTTGAGACAGGACATTTGACATTAGTCATTTTATCTTGTGTTTTGGTTCTTTCATGGGATGTTCTGAATAGTGGAATTTGGTGGAATGAGGCCGGGTTTTCTGTGTTTGTTTCATTTTGTGGAACAAACTGTGTGAATGTTGTGTGTGTTTCATGTATGTGGACATTTTGGTTGCCAAAATAGAGGCAAACATGCAAAAGTTATTTTTATTTATCTATTTTTAACTATTTTCATAATTCATTCTCTTCAAGAATTTTACCTAGTTACTTGTATCTAAGTGTAATTAGTATAACTTACTCTCAAAGGATGATTATTATAATTTTGTAAGAGTTAAAATTTTTACATTAATTTTTGGTGAGCTTGCCACTCTTACACTTTAAAAACCTTCTTGAAAATAATTTTTTCTTCAATTTTTGTCTTCTCTGAATTTTTTTTGGTATCTTGGACTAAAGGAAATTCCATAGTCCTAAAGGATAAATATGAAAACATATGGATGACTAGTCTATATCTTTTTAAAATTGTATGTCTATTTTATAAATGAATTTAAGATCTTTTGTTAAATCACTTTCTAATTTTTCTCAAAAATTTCATGATGCTCCATTTCATGCATGTGATGGTGACTTAGCTCTTCCCATGTCACTTTATTGTTTTGATCCCTCTCCTAGAAATTTTCTCCTACATTTGACAATATTTTATTAGAAGAGAATGAAATCATTGATACTTTTAGCAATATAACTTTATCTACACTTCATTCCAATGCTCTTCCTTCTAGAGATGAATCATTAGTAGATGAATAATCTCACCTCACACTAGATCCTCCACACATAGAGGTTAAGCATTATTCTTCAAATTTTTTGAAATCTCATAATGATTCAAATCATTTAATTAATGCATTTTTTATTTTTGTTTCTTCATAAGTAAGTTTGAGAATTCAAACATATGTTTGTAGAGAACAAGAAACTCCAACACAAAAACCTATAATAATTAGTCATGGTGTTCCTAATACCATAGGTTCATTGGGTTATTTATGTTCATATTGGTAAATATATTACTTTTAAAGTACCCATGGAAAATGATTTTCACTCAATAACCCACATGTATAATATTTGAAGTAATAAGCAAAATATTTATATTACAACTTGTACTCCTCATCAACCTGTTCTAGCATTTTCTCCTAAACCTCTTTCTAAGTCCTCAAGAGAGTATGCTATTATTGAAAAAGTTCATGTTAATTGTTCAATGATCTCTCTAGGACCATCTATAAACCTCTCTTATCTATCCACGTGGTATTATTCAAGAGGATCTCAAATATATATTTGTATCATTTTCTATTAGAATGATGTGAATTATTTAATATAATGTATCCATTTTGATACTCTAGACATTATATTCCATTAGCATTTCCTTCTCCTTAAGCACCAATTAAATTTGATCCTCTTATATTGAATTTCATTTTTAGTAATATTAGTATGAAACTCACTCTAGTTGACATTGGATCAAGTATCAATGTTTGTGGTGTTGGTCTTATATCATCATCTCATATTGATCCTTTTGTTTCTACTACATCTAGATACTTATATTCATAGATTTGATAACATAGGTGACCAAGATCTTCCAAAAGCTAGATTGCCTATCCTCCTTGACAGTATTACTTTACCCACCTTGGCATATGTAATTCTAGACACTTTATTATATAACCTTCTTATTGGTTGACTAGGGATTCATTCCATGCATGTATTCTCATCTAAATTATATTAGTCCATTAAATTTTTATAAAATAATAAATTATATCCAATAAGAGTACACCCTAATCCCTTTCAATACTATAAAAATTTAAATTGGGTCATGTGAATCCTAATTTTCATAATTTTGTACCTTCTTCTACAAGAAATTCTTAAATACCATCATCTACCTCTAATGAGGGTGATGTGACTTCTTCTTCCAATGCATGTCTTGGTGATGGTTTTGGATTCTTAGAATTCACCCATCATGAACTTGGTGAGTATAAGGTTGTCCCCTGTAATGTTGGAATTCCATCATTTAAGGAGGATCCACACTCTCATTTTAGGATCGATCCTTCTTCTTTCATGAATTCAGCTAGTAATTCTTCTCAAACATATAGTTATACTTCTCATTTTTCAAAGACTAGTGACATGATTCTCCTTCTTTCTCTTCTTTGGAAAATAATTAGGAGCTTGGATTTAAAATTATTTCTAAAAGTTGATACAAAATAAATTGTCTTGGGTGCATGAAACAAGGATTTAGGGTCCCTGCGGAACCTACAACACATATTTCTATAGTGGTTTTAGCTTTCTATCATGCTCCTTTGTCTACATCCCCTCCTCTATTGTCTAATGTCTCTACAACTTCCTTTTTTGATAGGTTAAACCTCTCCTTGAAAGATAAATGATTTCTTCATAATTATTCTCTCCTATCTAAGAAATCACACAATTTCCTAAGGATTCTCAAATCCTACTTGATCACTCTTCATCCTATATATAGGAAATTTTCCCAAAATTAAAAAAAATCCATTCTATGTGTATGATCAAGTGTTTGGTAATTCCACTAGTGAATGCCAAGCCTTGCAAGATGAAATCCAACAAATTATGGACTTAGGTTTCATCACTTTATTGAGGATCAAGATCAATTTATTCTAGTTCATTTTCCTTCTACATGATAAACATTATTCCTCCTCTATTATGGCATTGAGATTGCATTTGACATAATATGAGAAAAATTATAAATCATTATATGAATTTTTCTTTTGTTATGGAATGAGATCACCTCTATCATATTCCATAATAACATCTAATTTTCTTATATAATATCTTAGTATGGAGTTCACCTCTACTTTTTATCTCTTTTATTTTATAATGAGTTCCTTACACCTCTCTTCCTCTATTGTGTTGCTACCCACTATGGGGCACCTATAAATTTCTTTGTTTGCTCATTATAAATACCTTATTCATGGTAGCAACACAATATTCTTCTTTATGTTTGTCCTCAACTATATTTTAGGGAGCAAGGACAACTTTTTTCTTAGGTTTACATCCTTCCTTAAGATTCCCCCTCTCCTTTCTCCCCCCTTTCTTTACCTTAAAATATCAACATACTATACATGCTAATATTTTAAGGGAGATAATATATTCTACTTAATCATGCATCCTTGCATGCATCCTGTCTATTTTTATGCATTTTGATGCTCCTTTAATTTATCCCACTATCAAATTTTTCATTTTATACTCTCTAAAATTTTCAGCCTTAAAAACATTTATTTTTATTATACTCCCCATAGTATTGGTAGCATATGAACCACCTATCATAATACAACTTGGTAGACTATGGGCCCTCATATTTCATACCTTGGTAATCTATGAGCCACCTAGCATAATGCAGCTTGCTAGACTATGCTCTTCATGTGACTTACCTTTTACATCCATGGTCAGCTAGCATAATGCAACTTTCTAGACTATGATCCATTTTTATATTATGATTTAAATGACCCATGATGACAAAGAAAGCTAGTGTTTGATTCATGTACTCTCTTATACATTGATTTATTCCTTGTGTATTTGTATTTAATCTCCCCTTGAAGAAGTTAATAATCTCATGGCATTTTTCTCATCGTTTAAGAATTATTATATGTATTACTTCTTTTATTTTTATTGTATTTTTGATGATACATAGTATTGGAAAGACCTCCTAGATTGAGGTCTTTTTCACTTAGCTAATTCAATTGTTTTCATTATATATTTATTGTGTTCTTTTCTATTTTTTTTATGTGTTATATGCTTATATATATGTGTTTTTTTTGTAATCTTGTGCAAGGTTTTCTTGTCAAATGTATTTTTTTCTTGTAGGTTCTCATGTTGGGGGTATAGTTCTTCCACTTGAAGAGTTCTCATCATCCTCTATAATATCCTTTTGGCTTTATAATGTTATTTTTCTTTTATTACTTTCCCTTTTAATTGAGCATGCTTATCCATGAAGGTTCATAAGCCTGCTAAATTGGGGGGGAAATATCATGTCAAAACTTGCATACCCTTGCAATTTAACCTCTATTTTGAGTCCATCCAATTATTTTTTATGTAGCCTAATTTCAGCCCTTACATCAACCTTCTTCCTTCTAAAGGTTCTCAAGCCTCCTTTCTTGTGGTCACTTTTTCATTTCACTTTTGTGTTTTCCCTTTTTTCTACTCTCTTGTTATTTTTTAATATAATTTTTTTGGACACTAGTGCTTCATGCATATGTCCACATGTTGCTATAACATCTTGCAATATTTTTTCATTTGAAGGTTGTTTCTTTTTATTTTTTCACTTGTCCCCTTCCTAGGCTAGTGAAAATAACTAAAGATGTTTCTAAATGGCTTGTCAACCTCTTTTTCTTTCCTCCTCTTCTCATTTTCAAAATTATATTCTCATTTGTAGAAGCTCCTTCTCTTTAAAGATATCACACAATAATATCAAATCATCCTCTATTGCTCCCCTACTCCCTTTGGCATTCTCAAGGCTCTCAGGTGATATTGTTATTTTAATATTGCAAGAATTTTTTTCTTGTGCTCCTAAGCACCTTCATATTATCACATCTCCTCTCTTTAATTTTAGTTACACTATTGCACTTTCATATCTCTAACCATTCCTAGACACACGTGCGATAGGAGAATACACACACTATCATATTTGTATTTCTCTATCTTAGCTACTATAGAGGTTGAAATACCAGAGTAGGGATTTTTCCAAGGAAATCCCTAAATAGCTCTAAACAACCCCAAATTTTTTTCCATTTCCTTGTTCTTATAGCTATTTTGAGAGCACCCAACCATGTAAAGGTTTGCAAGTGTTTGTTCATTGCTCATTTATTTTATTAAATTGTTTAGATCTTATTAGTTAGTTTACTTCCTTACATTTTTTTATTGTACAATAGTTTCTACTATATTTTTACTTATTGGGATCGTAGGTTAGTTTAACCATAAATTGGGGTTTTCATTCTTTTTGGGTGTCTTTTTATTCACTATTCACTATTCATATAGATGACACTATGACATACTAGTGTCTATTGAATATATTGGCATCCTTGATAGTGACTTCTATTTTTTAACCCCAGATTCTCCATCATCTTATCTTTCTATTGATGTTTTCAAAAAGTTATTTTTATTTATTTATTTTCATATATTTTCATGGGTCCATTCTCTTCAAGAATTCTAGGTAATTAGTTTTGATTGTATTTAGTGGAATTTACTCTCAAATGAAGTTTATTCTCCTCTTTTAGGATTGAAATTTATTAAATTTCATCCATATATCTCTCTACGTCTATCTTCATGTCCCTCTGTATATGTCATTTATCTACTAAGCTCTCTCTTTCTCTTCTTATATATCTTTATCTATATATCTATATCCCTCCCTTTGCATCTATATATCTTTATCTCTTCCTCTCTATCTCTCACGCTCGCTATTCTTAGCTCTTTGTCTCTATCTATCTATATCTCTCCATCTATCTCTATATATTTCTCTCACCTCTATCTTCCTCTCTCCCTCTCTCTCCCATTTCTCTCTTCTTGTTTCCTCTGGCTATATCCATGTTTATCTTTATCTTCTTCTTAAAATTGAACTTGTGTTTAATAATAACGTCGCCAGCCGATAAACGTCATAAACGTTTTAGCAAATTCACTTGTGATAATAAAATTAATAACCCGTCTGTCTGTGGCGACGCAATCATACTGGTTTGATCAACAACGTCTCGTCGTCGTAGATATGCGGGCGTTTAATAAAACGATCGGCCATGGCGCACGTGACATAATCGCGGTATGCACTGATAAAAATAATAACGTCATAACTTCGCGGAATAAAATAACGGCAATGATAATATTCTTATATAATAAAAAATAAGGTGGTATATAATAAAGTCACGCCAGTCTTGAAGCATTTGAATCATATATACTTGTCAGCGCGATAAATAATAACGTCATATGTTGTCCATCCCATGTAAATGCCGGTTTTTTTAGCGTAAAATATGCTGGGTGCGATGCGTCGCATATATAAATAAATAAAATTTATTTTCGCAATCGTAGGCAGTCTGTCTTCTTGGCATCTTGGAATATATATATGTTTACGCGTTTTATGTAAAACATAGCATGCATCTGTTTTGCATTGTTTAATATGCTGTCTTTGCGTCTATAATATAATAAAGCGCTCAGTCTGCCAGCGATGTTTGTGATATTCATAATATATCGTGTTTGCATCTTATTTTTTTGCATATATGTTTTACGTAATGTAAACAGCAACTATGTATATACTTGATCATGTACTGTCTTAATAAAAGAATATAATTTCTCTATCTCTACTTACAGTTATCTCATCCTTTTCTCTTTCTATCCCTCTCCTTTTCGCTATCTATGTATCACTCTCTCTCCTTTTCATTTTGGATGCTTCTTGCAGATCGCGCAGGGCTTAGTATTTTCTGTCGCCATAGATGCTCCTCAGACAATTTTAATCTCCCTTCAGTAAATAAAATAGCCAATTAGCACATAGCTTTCTAAAGAACACAGATTTGATATTCTCCAGAAGCCAAGCAAGTACCTTGTTCAAAGGTTAATCGGGATTGAAACAGAAATTTCCTGCTCTCAAGGAAACGATCTTGAAAGTCTCACCATGGCTAAATCAACATAGTTTCCTCAAACATTCTGAGATCTAATGTGGTACTGTATAAAATATATACTATAGCCAGAGGTTTCTCAAGGACTTGACAAGCCTCAAACAAGTCGAAACGTTACAATATATGAAAGCAAGGGGATTAGAGGAAGTCTCCTGCACATATAATATGGCTGTGAATTTGTTGCCGGTCAAGGGGACTAGAGGAAGATTCCTGCGCATATAATAATCTTTTGCAGAAAAAAATGAACAAGGGAGGGTGTTTCCACAAGGAATGGGAAAAATGGACCAATCTTTTAACAGAGCTTTGGAAATACGCCGACTACGGGTGTAATGAGAGGATAGGCAATCTATCAAACCTTCAAAAGCCTTCGCAATACGTCAGCGATTTCTATAAAAAGATTGAAGCGTTTCCACCATTAATGAAATTAGTTGGTTTCATGTGATCTACTTTTTTTGAACGTTTGTCTCTTTTACTGTGAGAGAGAAATCTCACTTCATTGAAGGAGAGGTTCCATAGTGTCTAATCTGATTAATTTTACTGGTTTCTAGGGTAATAGAGAAGTATATTTTTTATTAAAAATTTATAATATTAAGTAGTTAGGGATGTTGATAGTTAAAATATTTTGTTTCACCATCATTATAATCTATTTAATTTGAATCTAGTATCATTTTAAAAATATAAAATGGTTAGAAATCGATAAATATTTTATCATCTCAAAAATATAAATTAGTTAGAAATTAGACCCCCTCATTATATATTAGAGATAATACCAAGTTATGAGACCTTTTATGTTGGACTAACGTCAGTGTCATCTTTTGGATTTGGGACATGGACCAACCACCTCCCACGGATCTACTTATCTCTAATGATTGTATTGAGTATTAATAGGTCAATCTTTTGGCACAATGGGAAACGTGTTCCAAAAAATTGTATTAGAGCTGGGTCGTGGGTTCGAATCCCCTTGGGTGATGGTTACGGGGGGAGGGGAGAGTTTTTGGACTAATCACCAACGTCTTCCTTCGGATTTGCGAGATGGACTAATAGCCTCCTATGGATCTGCCTATCTATAATTTAAAGTACATCCTAAAATTATTTAAAATCATAAATATAAATTATTGTAGTTCATTGAGTTGGAATACCTAATTATCTAATGACTCTTTATATTGAATATATGCTTTAAATAGTTAAATACTACAAAGAAAAGAAAAAAAAAATATAATTCATATTATATTTTCATTTGGACTTATATACAACAATTTAGAACCAAAACAAGGACAACCTTATGTTAGGGACAAGTAGGGATCAAATTTCTCCATGACATTCCACTACGAAGACTTAGTTTGACTTTTAAAATGTCTATTTTGGACAAAAAAATCAATATGAACTAAAACTAATAATTTAACTTAATCTATGACTTAAGGTTGGAGTTCACTTGAACTTTATATTGATTTTTTTTTATATAGTAAAGATTTTTTTAAATTATTGTTAAGTAAAGAAATATTGTTGAAATTATTGATGCTAAAATTTGATTATTTGGTTAAAATCAAGCTTATAAATTTGATTAGTCTCAATTATATACATCTTATTGTCTTAGGAATGTATATAGCTAAGGCTTCAGTTATGTTTTGTAAGGATTGGTTCTACAGAGTTAAAAATATTATTTAACTTGTTTAATCGTGCATGTAATTAGGGTTGGTTCATCCCAACCTCATTTTATTTAAGTATAATTGAACTTGTAAGGATTGATGAATGAAATTTATTAAGTAAATTAACTAAGAAAACTATTTGATTTATTCAATCAAGCATGTATTTATACTTATTCAATTCTCATAACATTCTAATTAGGTGTAGTTTGATTCACAAGGATCAATTATTTATATTTAAGCACTTGATTCGACCAATTATATGATTTACTCAATAATAATAAATTTATTTTATAGGGATCAATTAATGCCAACTATGTATCTTGTTGAACCAATTATTCCATTGGTTTAGTAAGTTATTCATTCCATTTTTTGATTAAGATATTTAATGGAGTTAATTAATCTATAATTCATGCACTAACGTGTTGCTTTTAGATTTTTGAGACTCATTTAACAATAATTATTTTTCTATATGAGTAATTATAACTTTATTAGTTCAACTAGTTGTATTTTAAAGTATTATTTTATTTGAATTCAACTAAATTTATTCAAATTAGGTTTAGAGGTCTCAATTGTCTCTAACTTTGTGTGTCTATTTGAACCATTCCCTTAATTATTACAATCACTTGGGAAAAAATTTAGTTATTTAACCCTCAATGTGTGCTAGTTAGATATAACTGTGGATGTGAAAATATGCAAATGGTTAAAATCCTAACACACAAACATGATTAGTATTTTAAAACAAAGCCAATAGTCAACATCCCTATGAAATAACTCAACATGCCTCATAATGCAATCAAAACAATAAAGGATTAGATAAACTAATTGAAAGCATACAATAAAACGTGAAGTAAATCATATCTCATAGTGGATTGGTGTCACTTGTGCAAAGTGACCATTTCCTAATCCTTGCCAAACTCAATGATAGATGCTTTGAAGATGGAGTGAAATGGAAAAAATTAGCTCTTAATTGAAGAAAGTAACTTTGCATGAGGGTTGTGGATGGATTGTTGAAGAATAAGCCTTCTATTTATAGATTCTCAAGTTGAAAGAGTGTCCAAAAGAGAGCAATGTGGGACAAATATTTAGCCAATAAGAAGGAGCCACTTGTCACCTTGTGATTGGTAGAGGAATGTGCAAGTTTTGGTCAATGTGCCAAAAAATGAGATTGGTTGGCCTTTTCAAATTCAAATTTGGCTTGTTGGAGGGAGAAAAAGAGACTTAAATGCCAAGTGGGGGACATGTAAGAGGGGAGTTATTGCCATGTTGGAATGGACAAGTCAACTTGTTTTCAAATTCAAACTTGAGGAATATTCTCAAAAGATGCCTTGTTGAGGGAAAATGAGGATTTTAATAGATGAACTAAAATGCTTTATTTGTGCAAGTGGGAAAAGCTAGAGGATGTTATGGGTGATTAGATTAGATTAATTAGGATTAGATTAATTAAGATGATGATTAGGTGTTTTGAGCCATTTGACTTAAATATTTGAGTTTATTTTAATCAAAAAGGGAGGAATATGAATTTGAGATTTAATTAAATAAAGTTTGGTTTATTTAATTAAAAGGATGATGATAAGCTTAAATTAAATAAAGTTAATTTATTTAATTTAAATAAATGACCTTAGGAGATTGAATTCAATCAAAAGATGGAAATGTTAGGATTTGATTAAAAAATGATTTATCTAATTATATGAGGTAATGATAGGCTTAAATTAAATAAAGTTAATTTATTCAATTTAAATGGATGATCCTTAGAGATTGAATTAAATGAACCTGATTTACTTGATGAATGGATTTAATGAACTTGATTTATTTAATGAGTGGATGAATGTGAATGATGCTAATTTCATATGTCTACATTTTTCCCCTCTTTGAAGCAATGCAATTGTTGTGTTGGTTCAAAGAATAAACTTGCTGCAATAAAAATTCAAAATTCAAAAAAAAAAGATTGGATGCCCCAGCGGAAAGTACACTAGTACATTTCCCCCTCGAGAGATCAAGCGAAAAGATTCAATTTTGAGGGTCGATCTCGCAATAAAGAGGTTCAAAATGGATGGTTATGATGATGAAAATGAGATGGTTTTAAGATGCTTAGAATAACCAATCTATATTATCCTAATCAACTTCAAATGATGATGCAATGCGTGTGAGATGGATGATGTGATGATGCCTATATGATTATGCAATAGATGTTTTATGATAATGTATTATTTTATGAGATGCTTAGACTAACAAATCTATATTATGATGATGAACTGATATGCAAAATGTTGATGGTTTGTGGATGCAGAATGGATGCACTAGTGATGATGATTAACTATTCATGAGGTGATGTTAGTGCAGAAAAGAAGAAATGAGAAATGAGATGATGACAAGAGGATCCAACAAGCCAAATTTATGAGCGATGATGATCAGAAATGGATGATTTTCTTATCAAGAATTGGGATTTTAAAAGGGCCACTTACCTTATGTTTGATAAAACACATAAGGATGATGCATCAAGGTATAAAGAACCAGGATGGCATTGCACTTAGTGTGATGGACTTTGACTTGACAAATAGATAGGAGTATTCTTGTTCACACCTGACATACGAAAACCTTGCTAGGATGTAGTTTAGAAGTTTCAAACACCTCAGACCAAAACATGGAAAGGTATAACCTATCAATACAATAGTCAACAAGCTTCCTAAAACATCCTCCATACATATCTAACAAAGCAATTATTCACCAAGTTATATGACAAGAATGTCCAATAAGCATAGTGGACAAAAGATAATGATCGTTGCCCCATTCCTATCTCTTTAAATCCATGTGTTTGGACATCTTTGAGAGGTTATAAGAATGAGCGCAAAGAGATAAGTCAAAAGACAAAGATAAAGTAAACAAACAAGTTGATGTTCTTCAATACCGCTAACCAAAAGGAAATGTGTTTTTAAGGATAAGGACTGAAACTATTGCCAAAAGATAATGCCCATTGTAGGAAGGATATATCCTAGGACATGTTAGTGGATGGCGGCACATCATTTCGTTTATCCAAAGTGTTTTTTCTAATAAATAATGTCCATTGTAGGAAGGATGCATCCTAGGACATGATGTTATCGGATGATTGAAATGGGACTGATTGGATGAGAGGTTATCGACACAAAGAATTGACCAACTTGTTTACATATTGACTTAAACATGAGACTTGACATTTTGAGTTTTCATTTTTCACCTGCTAGACTTGTTTCTAACTATTTTACCAAAGGTTGAGGATGGTGATCGTTTATTATGAGTGATGTTATTGTGGGTGTAAGCAAGATGAGGTGGATGGATTTTTTCAAATATTTAGATTTTTTTGATGTTTTGCAATGTTTTGAGACCTTTTTTGGTATTTTTAAGATTTTGCAAATGTTTTGATTTTCAATTTTCCAATGTTTTGGGGATTTTGAGATTTTATGAATTTTTTTTTGGATTTTGATGTGATTTTTGGATGTTTTTGAATTTTTTGGTTTTTTTTAATATTTTTGGATTTTTCGCACAATTTTCACAATTTAGATATGGATATGTGATGGTATCAGTGCTCTATTTCATATTTTTTTGAAAACCAAGCTAAGGTTGATTGATCAAATCAATGGATTGATGATGATAACATTGATGAGGATGCAAAATAATGCAAGGATAGTGTTAAGCAACACAAGGATTGAGATGTTGATGGGATTATTGATGATAAGAATGCAAGGATTTGATTGATCAGGATCGATGATGATAACATTGTTGAGGATGTACAACAATACAAGGATAGTGTTACATAACACAATGATTGGGAAAGATATTTCCAAGATGATGATGGGTTGATTGGAGTCGATTGATTAGGATTTTGAAGCTTGATTTGGAACAAAATTGTTTTGAATGATTTGATGTGCCGTTGATGTGCAAATTAGATGCGATTGATATTGATTGTTTGGATTGATGTTCAATGAAAGATGAAGCTTGATAAGGAACATCTTCTCATCAAAACATGCCATGGGCTAGTGATTTGGATTTTGGATTACAAATGCTTGACCACTTTGATTTTATGTTTGCCAGTGTTTGGATCACCACATAAGTTGGATGATGTATGTCAAGATTTATTCTTGGAGCAAGATGTAAATATTTTCCCCCAGTGTCTAGCAATGTATGGAATGCCATGGATGGATGCTTGGATAGATGTATGGATGGATGGATATGGTAAGCACCCAAAGGATGCCAAGGATTATCGTGTGATAAGAGAAGGTGTTGAGAAAAATAATTCCCATTTAGATAGTGCTTCATGGCTCAGATGATAGGATAGGATCAATGAAAATGACCCATGTCAAGATGTTTACCGTAAGCAAGCGTAAAGTGTGCACCAAAGTTTCATCAGGATCAAGATAACTTAGACCATGGATGCAAACATATGCACATGGATTGGATAAATGGCTCATGGATGACTGAATTTAT